>JACTOM010000930.1:2984022-3113534 GCA_015832385.1 Elymnias hypermnestra | reverse complement strand
ACTGCCTCATTGGTCTAGTGGTTAGCATGTTCGACTACAGACATGAGGTCCTGGGTTCGAGTCCCGGGTCGGGCCAATTCAAAAAAAAAAGTCAATATTGAGTTTTCTATTTAAAATTTTCTCAATATTTGCCCGAAATTGGGAAGTTGGCGGTGTGATCCACCCCCGTGCCTCGAAGAGCACGTTAAGCCGTCGGGCCTGCGCCTGATTTCTCCCGGGTCGTGTCGGATTCCCGTCACATCGGACTATGAGAGTGAAGGAATAGAGATAGCACTTGTGTACTAAGCAGCGTGGTGGGTCTATGCTCTAAAAACCCTCGCTCCTCGGAGTGAGGAGGCCTGTGCCCAGCAGTGGGACGTTAATCGGCTGCTACTAACTAACTAACTAATAATCAAACCATTTGAAGTGCTCAAAAGTTGAAAAAATTCAGAACCACAAAAACAGCTAGCACAAAACGCTTACAAAATCCTGTTACTTTTAATAAGTAGGTGATATTAAATTTTTAATTATATTTTATTAACACAGTATGAGATATATTTATATATAAATCAGTTTACTGGTTCTGTTAGTGATCAATCTGAAGCCGTTTAACCGTTCGTTGATTGTTTGCTTAATGAACCTGTCAATCTCATACGACTTATCACTACTCCGTTTTCCTAGACATATAGAATGGACTACGAAATATGTAGCACGCGAAGTTGCGTTATCTCCTCCGAAACGGCTTGACCGATTCTCATGAAATTTTGTGAGGATATTGAGTAGGTCTGAGAATCGGCTACTATCTATTTTTCAAACCTCTAAATGTTAAGGGTGGTCCACCCCAAAATTTTAATTTTTTGTGACACATACAAAAATACATACAACCTTAAATTTTCATTTTTCCATCACTAACCCCTATTTTTAATAGCGATAATAGTAATTATATGGCAGAACAACGTTTGCTAGATCATCCAGTTTACATATATTAAAGACACTGGTAACCTATACAAATAAAACTGAAAATTGTAAAATAAATATTAATACAATTAAGATTGTAATAGACTCGCCAACAAGAATTTCAATTATAAATTAAATGCGTGGGGTGCTCGTGGATGATAATTGTTATAAGCAAATCTTCTATCAAAGCATATTTTTGCGTTATTGGTGCTCATTTCCAATTAGTAAAACTAAATTTACGACCTTTGTAATACTAATATAGCAGAATATATATCAAAAATTTACGCAGACGGAGGTGTATGAAATTTCCCACACTTATATTTTATATAAAGAGGGAGGGCACAATGATATTTAATTTTCGAATTGAAACTTCTTTATAATCGTTGTGATTTCAAACCGGATGCAACTCAATGACTTTTAACACAATACTAACGTTAATACGAAGTAAAAACTGTCACTAGGCGAATGTTCTTTCATTCCCCTGTGCTACCTTTCTTATTCCCACTTGTAAAATTCCCAACTCAAAAAATAATAAGTCCTCCAATCACAATCGTCGTGAAAACGACAACCAAACAGAAGTTTTGATTAAGTTTGAGAATTTCCGGACGCTAAACACATGTGAACGTTTCACTGATATAAGTATAAAGACTTCAGCATAATAAACAAATGTAGTAATTTAATATAGCAATTCACAAATAAAATAATAATGATCGCTAACAATACTCACTGACGTTTCTGGTGAGAAGTATCGTAAATAAATTAAAATAGGGAATATTTTCGTAAACAAAAATAGAAGCTTAAAATTGCTTAAAACTTATAATTTGAATTAATTATGGTCGAATGTCGATCAATAGTATAGATAGATACACAAAAAGATGGATGGATAGCGCGGAATACATATAGCAATAACGCCTGTTCTACAAATCGCATGACGTATCCTGCACTGCACGCGAGCGGTGAACTAATTAGAGAAAGTTATTTTCTCGCTTTTAATTCGTATTTTATCCATGTGCCTTACCTGCAACTAGTATTCGCATTGCATATGCATATACTTCAGTCTTTATCTCTACGTAAATCAGTAAATTTAAATAAAAATTATGATAATAAAGCCCTATACAAGGTGTTGAGACCGCTACCAAAACGCAGACGGTTGATGTACTAATGACACCTTTGATGATGGAACGGAAAAGTTCGATCCTGATAAAAAAATCGTATTTTCATAACGTTTTATTATCATTATAGCGCTCCATCATATTAGTACAGCTAAATGAAAAGACAGTTTCACTTTCAAAAGTACTTACTGAAACACAAAGGTGACGTGAAAGCCCGGGTCAATGATCTCTCAACATTATTGAGGTTCTAATATCATAAACTATACACCTATAAAAAGGTATGCCTAGATGGATGGAGACTGACAAAGAGGATTTATGAGTCAAGATCGAATGGAAAAGTTGGAAGGGGAAGACCAAGGCCAACGTTCCTGGACCAAATCCAGGACATTGTAAATAAGGGCACGGTCAAGACTACTCTAAACTGACGAACTTGTATGAAAGGTTCAATGAGAATGAAAGAAGCGAAGGAGATATGCAAAGATCGTGGCAAGTGGAAGGACGTGGTCTCTGCCTACCCCCATGGGAATGAGGCGTATGTATATATTTCGTCTAGGCTACACTATTTTAATTAATGATACAAAAATACTCTGTAAACGATGTTATTTAAGAAAAAACTCTTCTTCCTAGGTGTGCCATTTGCGTACAGATTATCTCGCCACTGTCAAGTTTGTTGGAGAAAACACGATGGAAATTGTTGGGTTTATAAGACATCCCAAGTATAATAAACTCGCCTTTCCTTAAGTGTCTTGACATACAATATTAATCTATGGTCAATTTGACCACAGAGTAACAATAAACAAAAGATGTATGTGTCAAATACATGAGGTGTGTGTAATATTTTATTTATTGATTTAATGTTTTTTATGATTATTTTAGAGAAACTATTATCGTGTAATACTTTTTTAAATAAAGTATGTGTGTGGGAAATTTCATACTTCTCCATCATACATATTCATTAATAAAGGTGTACAATGTTTTCACCTCACGTATCAATATAAAGATAAGTTGTACTAATTTTTAAGCCCGCCCACCGAGATCTTTCCTAACACTGGCAGAGTTACACAGTAATAAAACAAGCCTTCCGTATATTATTTATTGCTCCGTTCCAAATTGTAAACAATTCGTTCAAACATCATAAAATAAACAATACATAAGGTATCACTCAACTGCTACAATATACAGGACACTTATTAATAAAACGAATTTACATAAAATAATACTATTAAAAAATACAGAAAAACCAAACTTCAACAGATAAATATACCTCCAAAATAAGACATCGAAATTACCTTGTATATTAATAATTTAAATACTGTTTATTGTCCATTATAAAATACAGTTATAGGACTCTAAATATAATACACATATATATATTATTAATTTATATTTTACAATAAAGCGAAAATGTTTAGATTAGCCTTCCACAGAAGATGCGATACGATGCGACGCGATACGATACGATACGACGCGTTACGATACGATACGATACGATACGATACGACACGAAGCGACGCTTTAAACGTCAAATATTTTAGATATAAACAGAAAAAATACGAAACTGTGGATAACGTCATAAAATGTGTAGAAAATTTGAATAGTTAGTTTTGAAAAGACAGATTTCTGAATAAGAATATTGGATTTTAAGTCTTCCAAACCTAAAATTAGAGTAAATCTATTATACTGTGTCTGCCTAAAGGTTATGTAGATAGCTGTTTTCGAAGGAGTATCTCTAAAAAGAACAATATACGAATAGAAATTTAATTTAGAGAATCTGTCTGAGATTTGAAGAGTGTTTTACGCTAAATAAATTTCCTAAAAAGGCATATATCCGAATAAGAATATGGGACTAAAAGTCTTTCTAATCTAAAATTAGAGTAATTAACTGAAGACAATCAGACATTACGCCAAATCTGTCTAATGCTTATGGAAATAGACGCTTTTTTGAATAATATTAAAGAGAAACACCAATCTTTTTAATTTTAGAAACCTAAACATTGAGAGTTTAAAGTCCATTAAATTAATACAATATCTCCTTAAACGAATATAGTCTTTTTGTAACAAATTATAACATAAAAAAACATAATTTCTTTTTGCCAAATAAAATCCGAATGACAATACAATAGTATCGCATCGCAAAGCATCTGCAGTGTAGAACTACCTTCACATACCGATTTCCTTATCGGATTAATATATCAGATCAAATTAGCATACACTTAAAAACTAAACGTGGCTTAAAAAATATTTAGTTACATTGAACTGTATCTTTTTGTGCAACATCAAAAACATATCGTCACGGTAATATTTCAATATGGTAACTATTTCATTATAACACGACCGGATATAATAGAAATCCTTTGTTGAATATAGAAAAAAACTTGCTACCAAAATAGTGAATCTGTATTTCGTTGAATATATTAAATTAGCACCATACTTTATAAACAGGAATGAAATTTACACAGAATTCTCGTAGGACGCAAGAAGATAATCAAGCAAATGTAAGAACCTGTTAAATATATTCAGTAGATAAAATTAGTCGTGTTTTAAAGTCATGTAATATATGTAGATTTAAGAACTTTTATTATTCCGGTCGCAAAACCATTATCAAACAAAACGGCTATATAGTGCATGTTAAAAATGTGACGTCACTACGCCTCGGATACAACTAAAGATAGCAAAGTTAAAAATTTGTTACAAATTATTGTAAATGAAATCGAACCATAAATCATTGATTTAAAGTACATTTTGAAATAGCAAAAACAACAAAGTAGCAATAACAGTAACTGATATTTTATAACAAGTAAGCTCATGAAGCTCTTTTGTATCCTCATTACTATATCCATGGGTGAAAAATCTACCAACCACATTTAATTCTACTGATAGAAATCGGCAAAAAAACTCAATAATCAAGTCTTTTAAACAGTTGTTTTTAGATTACATTGCGTATACAAATTATTGTAAATAAAATCAAATCTTAATGCATGGATTTATAGATTTGGCGTATCAAAAATATCTAAATCGCAATAACAGTAACTGATATTTTATAACAGCTACAAAATCAAAATATTCAAGTATTATCCTCATTGTTATCAAAGAAAGTTTATTCTACTTGGAAGAAACCGACAAGAAATTTAATAGTCGCTGTTTTAATAAGGTTAACTTTTGTCGATATTATTGTAAAACATTTCTCAAGTAATCTGTTGTTTGTAATATGCCTTTTAATAAGAATGGCTTTGACATATTTTATAAAGTAAAATTTTTAATTTATTATGTAGATATCTTAAGTCAATAAGTTCACAATAATTTGTATTAAATTATTAACCTTGCCATCTTTAGGTAGAATAACAAAACTCTAAACGTAGCATAAAGCTCTCAACGACAAAAGCAATAGAGCTAACGTTACATAAACTCGTATCAAATCTCTGTACAAAAAAAACTTAACTAACTGTGCTGTAAATTATAAAAAAAAATCATAATCCATAAAGCCTCATCACATGTGAATATCAATGAGATCGTGAGTCTGCATTTTAGCACTGCTTTTTGAACTATAAAATAAACTTAGAATTCTCTCTTGTCGATATAATAAAAATAATAAATTAACAGCTGTTTCCCCAACCGTCATAAAAAAAAACACGAATCAGTTACGTTTCTGATGCATTACTCTACCCCTTGAACCCCATTCGAACAGAGCAACCCGTCCATTACTCTAACATTTATGGGTTTTGTATTAACTTAACCCTTTCGTAAGGGTTTAATCACGAATCAGTAACGTAACTGATGCATTACTCGACCCCTTATGTATTTTGTTTTAGCTTAACACACGTGTGGGTTTTTTAACGAATCAGTTACGTATCTGATGCATTACTGAACCCCCTTAGGTTTTGTTTTAACTAACACTTTCGTATGGATTTCATCACCATTCAATTACGTAACTGATGCATTACTCGACCCCTTATGCATTTTGTATTACCCTAACCCTTTCGTATGAGTTTAATAATGAATCAGTTACGTAACTGATGTATTACTCAAACCCTTATGTGTTTGTGTAGTTAACACAAACACCCCTTCGTGTGGATTTCATCGTCATTCAACGACTTAATTGATGCATTACTGAACCCCATATGTTTTGTTTTAACATCAACCCTTTCGTGAAGATTTGATCACAAATCAAATGCGTGATTGATTCGTTATTAAACCCTTTTATAGGTTTTTTATTATTTTTTTGTTTCGTAAGCATTATGATAAATAAACTCAAAACTGACATTGTAGTCAATATTAAAGTTTTATTAATATTCATGTGTATTATTTAAAAGTAATACTCTTCACCGTTACAACAAAAATTCATGTTTACGCTAAAACTCGTGAGATTGAGGGCATTTCTTTAGTCACCAATGTAGTCGTATAGATGTACTAAAAAACCTCTACAGTTAAAACCTGCATATTTATTAAGTTCGTTGCAAAATACAATATGCAATATACCTTTACAATAAATCAATTACCACTGATTTAAAAGACAAAAACATCTGTAAAACGTATAGTATTATTTAAGAACTATGAAAATTTCCTAATTAAATATACAGACACCACTCTGAATCTCGATATAATTACATATATATGATAAATATCTAAAAAACATAACAGAATTTTACGTCTCTATTGATCCCTAGGAAACTACATCAAACATAGCTACACTTACAAATGGATCTAAGTCTAATGTAAACGGTGTTATTGCAAATGTCTAAAAACTCTTCTACGAACTAAGTCTAACATTTTCAAAGGTTTTTGCTATAAATAAGAATTTACTCGCGTTTAAGAGCTTTGAAAGTAAGCTTCATAAAGTTTTAGTTATATAAAGTACACATTATGTTTAAAAAAACATATATGTCGGCGGAGTTTGATTTTTTTTTAATATATGTAACGACAAATTAAATTGTTTATTTGGCTATATTTCATTATTTGTTAATCATGTCATTATACTTGATGTCATAGTCCTTAAAAACATCCGATGTTGTCATGATACTTTGTCATTATACCGGATGTATCGAGTCAAAACTCTGTGCTATAAATAATTGATAGGTTAGTTCGTTATTAGTTGATAGAGGTCATTTTTATGCAATCTCGGACTGCGATAACAGTGCCAGAATAATACAATGCGGAATAATGAATTTTATTGCCTTCGAGGAGTCCGCACCGATATATACTAACGTGTCCTTTTTTTATTATTATAGATCTATAGGTCTATTTAGGAAACTTACTTTCAGTATAAAAAATTCTCTAATAAATTGACTGGATATATGTCTTTAAAGTATACGAATAATTTTTATTTTTACTACAGAAAGTATAAATTCTGAGATATGGAAAAGTACCTCTAGACGGTTAAATTTGTTTACATACAATAAAGGAGAGAGTACGATATTAAAGTTGACTAATAAAACTTTACTATATATATGATCTATAATGAATACATATATGTATTATTTTCCAATGCCAACACGACATTACGTCTTAATAGAATAAAAGCTTGATGGTCGTCATGCAAATATTTTTCCTGAAAATATTTTTTTATGGATTTCCCTTTAAGTGACAAGAGGAACTTTCACGCTCATTCCTTTTATAAATAAGTCATTTATAAAATATACGATGTATATAGTACACGATACAGAAAAAAATCAGAAAAGTAATGTTTATTTGAATTGAAGTATTAGTTATTAGTCGATCCATAATCACAAATTGTTCAGCAATATATTAAGAAGTACATATTGTCTGCCTATTTCGAGAACACCGTCACTTCCCGTCGCACTTTCCCAAACCAATATATAGTCTTGTATTACTGTAAAATTTATTGTATTTAATCCTTTTTGTACCGTCAAAATCTACTTTTTAATGTTAATGACATGAAATGAAAAAGACGAAATCATGCCTTATTCAGTTCCATAGGCAGCTGCAGACATTTTTAAGGTTAGGGGTAGGTTAGTTTTTGCCGAGGTGACGATTCACAAAGAATCGCCATCACAGCATCTTTGACAAAAGGCGATTTTTAAGATTAGGTTAGTGTGTTTGCGTTCCCCAGCCACAGATCAACAAAAACCGGTCTAACCTTAAATAATGACTATTTTTAAAGTTGGGTTAGTTTTTTTGCTGTAATAGCGATTTCCAGCGAGAAAAAATGACTATTTTAAGATTACGTTATTTTTTTGCTGTCGTGGTGATTGCCAGCGACAAAAAAAGGCTGACAAAAACTAACGTAACTTTAAAAAATGATTATAAAATTTAGGCTAGGTTAGTTTTTGTTTTTTGCTTCAGTGGCGTTGTCAACAAAAAAAAGGCTACAAAACTAACCTAACCGTAAAAATCATCATGTGTAGCAGCGCTGGCGTTAATACACAAGTGCCATTCAATTTTATAGAAAATAGCTGTAATTACATTCTATTTTCATTGATATTTTCTTTTAAATCAATGCAAAATAATTAATTTATCACTATAACGTCGTCAAGTATAGACATTCTCGAAGTAGACGCGACTCACTATGCTATAGCATTACTTGACTTTAAATATAGACATGAAAAACCTACAACTGTCCTAGTTTTAAAAAGATTTATTTAGTAAACATTCTTACGCGTATTTATTGTATAGAGGTAAATTCTCAAACATCTAACTTTAGTACCTTCGAAACGTCTAAATTGTGTCCACGCGACATAAAGCTTCTACATATATAGCACCTACACATTGCTAGTACATAGTTTAGACCAATTCTGAACACTTACGTTGACACAAAACATGATATAGAGAACCGATAGATATTAAGATCTAGATAAAATAAGCACCAAGTTAAGGAAATATCGATTACGAGTCAGGATAATAACATATTCAAAAAGTATTCACGGGTAGATACTACGACAGAAATTATATACTAGTTTATTGGTAATATAATGTATTCCCGTTAAGAAATTGTATACGTGGCTATAAAAAAACGCAAATAGTCCTAATAACCCTGTATATATTTTGTCGATATATCGATCCATTTATATGAGACGTGGTCACGACGTAACTGACACATAGCAAATTACATATATTTTGTTGATATTTCGATCTTGTTACAAGGAATGTGGTCACGACGTAACTGACACACGGAAATTATGTATATTTTGTTGATATTTCGATCTAGTTATTTGGGTCGTGGTCACGACGCAAATTACTTATTCAAATTATATATATTTTTTGATATTTCGATATAGTTACATGGCTCGTGGTCCGGACGTAACTGACATGTGGAAATTATACATATTTTATCGAGGTTTCGATCTAGTAACTTGGGTCGTGATCACGACGTAAATGACTTATTTAATTTTTTTTTTTAATATTTCGACTTAGTTACATGGGTCGTGGTCACGAGGTAACTGAAATATGGAAATTATACATATTTTATTGATATTTCGATCTAGTTACATGGGTCGTGGTCACGACGTAACTGAAATATGGAATCTATATATTTCTACCCATGTAACTCTATAATAATACCGAAAACATATAGTGTTAGCTGTCATTATTATTTTATTTGTAGATTGCTATTAAATTACTATAATTGTTTATTATGCTGAGGTCTTTCTAATTATATATATATAAACGTTTACATGCACTAAATCCAGTTTAACGCTATTCCGGAAAGTCTCAAATTTAATAAACACTTGTGTCGTCGTTGTCACGACGACTGTGATTGGTGGACTTACTATTTTTTGGGTGGTCCGTTTGGTGTAAGAAACATAGCACAGAAGAATGAAAGGAATATTCGCCTAGTGACAGTTCTTAGTCTGTATTGTGTTTTAAGTCATGTAATATAATAATCAAGAATCTGAGAATAGTATTTCTTACTTAATCTGCAAATTAGTGAGTAACTCTAAAAATAGATTTATAATTTTTATCGTTATATGCACCTGTTAATACATTTTAAACACTTCAATTATCTATCAATGCGGTTTTTTTACAGTTAAAACTTAACTTGACTTGGTCGAAGAAGATAAAATGTTGTTTCACTTTTAGTACCAAACCAATTTAATACACATAAACGTTATATTTAATCACTCTGTTACAATGTAATTAAAAGGACAATTTTAAAAATCAGCCTGACTCGTCGATGAAATGTAAAATTTAATAAGTATACAATCACAGAATATAAATACAAAATTATGAAAAACGAAATAAATATGTTAAAAAATGTAAACTTTAGTCAATTAACAAAGATGTTGGACTGAGTGCGACTAGTTTCAAACCTAATAGGGGTCTTTGCTTATGAGCTAGATATGCAACAGTTTAATGAGCTCATTAGTATACCCCTAGATATATTGAAGTTGCAAGATATCTTCTGTAACCCGACTAATTTCGAACCCATTGAGGTCCTTCATTGTAACCGTGTTTTGTGAAGGCTTAACGAGCTCACGATTATATAACCCGAATAAATTTGATTACGTCTTCGCAAAATACCGGCCAGGTATAAACCCTTATTAATGAAGGCTTAACGAGCTCAAACACCGAGGTTCAAACACGATTATGCTTAAATCACAATATACTGGATTTAGGCAGACTACTTTTAAAGTTATAGGGGTCTATAGTCATGACTTTTTAGGAGCTCATGACTAAGAACCCCAACTGAATTGGAAACATATCACAATAAATGAGTATTTTCAGGCTTTCTTTTAGTTCGTCCGCGTTAAACATGATGACTCACTGCATTCTTAACGCGAACGAACTATAGTAATTAACTCAATAAATGGCAGTGTTATGACTTAACATACTCATGCCGTAGGAGTTTTGAATAAGTCTGTATACGTCTACTGCCAAAAATCCAGATAGGTTTGAAACTAATCGGACAAAGTTTGCAGTTATATAGTTAATATCAATAAGACTTCCATAAGCCTTTGATGGCTTTAAGTTTTGGCGATTTTTTAGTCGCTTCCAGTTCCTGTTTGAAGCTTATCATGAATTTTTCACGTAAACTGAGTCTAGGAGAAGACGGCTTAAGGAGGAACTTCTTCAAGTCATTCGTGAAACTACTTGCTGTGTAATTCGGCTCGTCTTTCAATGATTCATCATTACTCGACTCGAGAAAAGACACGGATTTGTTGGATTGTATCGAATTCTTCCTTTCTCTTGTAGGTTTTGTGGGGGTGGATTTTGATCGGGAGCTGGTGGTCTTGCTGGAGGGGAGACTGTAACTCTTTGATACTAGAGAGTACTCGTCTTCCATAGAGTCTAATGTGTCTGTTGATCTATTGCATATCTTGCAACAAAGTTGACAATGCTCCATATCACTGTGATACCTGCCGTTGCACAGGACGTAGTTCTCCCTTATGTGGACGTTACGGGGTAGTTTTAACCGGTTTTTGTCTTTATATTTGGCGTCGGTTCTCCTGGAACGTTTGCGTTTGCATTTCGGGCAATGTTTGCGTGCTATTTTACGAAGCTCTTTAAGGAATTCGTAGTCTATCTCGAAGTATTTCGCGTCAGGTTCCGAGTAATATTTGACGTCGTTGTCTTTGAAGTCGATTTTTGTTTCTTTAGGTTTCTTCTTGGTTTTTTGTTTCGGGGTGTCTGGTTGTCCGGGATCGGAGTAATACTTGACGTCAGTATCTGTTTGTAGTTGGGGTTTCTTGTCATACTTACAGTGCGTGCAGAAGGTGACGGACTTGCGTGAGGGTGTGCTGGTGGAGGGGGTGTGCGAGGGAGGGGTGGGGGGCAGGGGTCAGGCCTGCGCCGAGGGGACCCACAGGGTCTTGTTCTGCTCCTCCTCAACGGCTTCTTTGATTTGTGTGCACATGTAAGCGATGTTTACGCCCGCTGGGATTTCCGCTGAAATTAAAAAAGAAATACATAACTATTTATTTGGTATTTCACATATAGCTATAAGAATATAGTAAAATATTATGAGTATAAAATTAACATGATTTTTATGTGCGTCATTATGTGGAACTAAATCCGTATCGTTGTGACATAATCCGATATTAAAAATATACTTACAAGAGATGTAATTCCTATATTCATTTTCGACTTTCAGTCCATGTTCATACATTTCTTTAGCTGCTTTCGCCGAGACTTTGTCGGCAGGATATCGAGTGTCCTTCACTTCTTTGATTTGTTTAAAGGACTTGAACTTTATGAAAAGCACTATAGGATAAATCTGGTGCTTGTGGAGCTTCTCGATAATGGGCACGCTTACATCTATTATACAGTGAATACCCTGAAAAGAAATAAAAACACGTTGTACAAAACCAGTTAATATTAATAAAACTCATAAACTTTAATCAAACAACCAGACACGAAGCATATTTAGAAAAGATATTTTCTAATTTGTCTAGGACTGGATTAGGTGAAGGTTTCGACCGTGGCTAGTCACCATCCTACTAGGATCCAAAAGCGAAGCGCGGTTCTTACAGCTTATGCTCAACCTCCAGTAATTGGAGAAGAATAGGAAAAAGTAGAAGGAGAAAATTCTGTATAGAAACCGTTAAGAGATGGTGAACTTAACATAATGTAATATATTTAATTACCACTAATACTACTGTTTATGTAACTTTTTGGGCTAAATTTGGTCTTACGTATTTTAGGCTAAACATCACTTACATTCAGTAGCAGAACTTTTTTTAAGTTAGTTAAGATACCCAATACCCCAATTTGTACTCTAAAATATTTTACTATAAAAGAATAATTGTTTTGGGAACGCAGAGAATAATTAATTGTTATTATTGTTATTTTTCTAATTTTATTTTAGTATTAATTGAGTTGGTTATGTTTTTGGCTGAATAAAGGTTTAGTGATTTATTTATAATCATTTGCTCAATATAACACATACACGGTTTTCAGTAAACACACACAGAAAAGAATAACGCTTTGAATTATCTCATACAAGTTCTGGTCCTGCGCGCCAGATCCTACAACTACTACTATTCAATTAGGCTAAACAAATACTTAATGATCTTAGATGGCCTCGCTGGCGCAATGGTATGTCTACTTGTTTTGCTAATAGGGCTCCTGGATACAATTTCCTGGCCAAAGTTAGGAAATTACATTTTCAAATTTGCCTTAATTTGGACTAGTGGGAGACATCAGCCGTAACTGAGCCCCACTTTACCAGCAAAGTCGTGGCGCCAAACATTTAAGTTTGCGTTCCGTTCCTATTATGATTTTAACAGGCTAATGCGACTGACTATATTTCACAATACAAAGGTTTTGTTAAAGCCTACTTGAAGAACATATAAGTTACAGTTACATTAAAATGTATATAGCCCACCTTGTCAGCGAGGTGTTGCAGTGGGCGTGGGTCGGGGCGAGCACGTGCGAACACATGTGGCCAATCCGTGAGTAGTTTGCCCGCCACGCATTCGCGAAGTGGACCTAACACTGCCACGGGACGTCGGCTTCCATCTGAAAAAATCAGTTTGGTTTTATGGAACAGTCGATGCGATCAGTGGGGGCTACCGTATTGGACCGGCTGTTCTGCCGAGCACCTTTCAAATTTCAGCCACTCCGCGGCCAACTGACTTCCCCAATAACCGACATTTAGAATTCACAAAAAATTGCCCACTAAGGCCCCGGTTATTATTTACATAATACATACAGATGAAGATAACGATTGTTTTGAAAACTAGCATCATTAGGGTAGACTTACAATGCAACCTCTCAACCCTCTGGTATGAGAGTGGCGGTACGTCGTCTGAGAGAGTCCCGGAGTCGCTCCAACACCCCAACTCAGTATTAGAGAAGGAAGCTAACTCCTTGCTGTCACGATGTTTCTTTCTCCTGAAGAACGAGCGACGAGCTGTACTCGAGGCTCGTCTTTGAGCCTCGGTATCTAAAGTTCCCATTGATCTTCGAAGGATTTCCTCTACCCTGAACAAAGTAAGAGATCTTCATTATCTACCTAAAAAAATCTGAATAGCTTTCACATATTTGTAAAAGATTTCTCTGCTCTGGAGCAGATTCTAGAAAAAAAAAATATTTTTTTTTCTAGAATCACTTGGTTTCATTTTGAGAATAACGAGTTTAAATAATTCTCTACAATTATTTGACCATGCCTTTGTTAGGTCGCTTTTGAAATACTGCTTGACAGTTTGTAATCAATTAAATTATATATAAAAAATCTGAAAAAAAAAAAAACAAAATAGTAGTTAATCTCACAAACATATCAGAACTGCGAAATGCTATTGGAACTTCAGTTGTAATAAGAACAAGTACAAAACATAAACAGGCGCGCAGGCACGCAACCACGCACGCACGCACGCACGCGCGCACTCATATAATTAATTTTTTTTTCACTTTTTCTTATAAATTTAATGTAAGCTTTGCTACGAATACATATAATTAACATTAGCAAATACCTAAAACAGTTTTTAAACTCTCGTTATATTTTAATAATTGTTATTGTTAAAATTAGTGACCAAATATTTTTATTAAGAACTATTCATAACTTAATTGATTCTCAATGTCTTTTGAGTAATATTTATCTCAAATTACTAGCATTAAACAGTTCAAGTAATATTGGAACTGACTAACGACACTTACTTGAACTTGCTGGGTATTGTGCCCCACTGTCGTTTGACGCCCTTGCAATCCAGCTGCCAGGCTCTCCAAAGACCTGGTGCACCATTGAACAGTGTATTATCCACAAATAATACTTCATCCTTGCGGAACCATAAGGAATACTCATCAATTGTGTCCATTCCTATGGAAGTTATTTTAGTGCACCTGTCGAACCCCGCTCGTATATAAAAAGCGTCACCCGGCTTATCCTTTATCTCGTGATATTGTTGGAGATCATGCCGAACCAATACACTAACCTAAAATTCGACAAAAAAAAATGTAAAACAAAAGCCCTCACATTTAAATAGCTATGTCAAAATTAATATTCCTAATGTCACAAAATATAATACTATATTTTTTATAAACTTTATATATTAAGGGTTGCCTGGCAGAGATTGGTTAAAGCAATAAGGCCGCCCTTGCACATAAATCAATAGTTTTATTTTATAAATTTTAGCATAAGTTTCTGTATCGTTAATTTTATGTGCAATAAAGCATTTCTATCTATCTGTCTATCTATATTTTTTTGATGTGAAAACATATTATTAATCGATGCAAGCTGGCTGCACGCACGAAAACGCATGAATCATGGTCACGTTCCACATTTGCCGAGTGCACAAGCGATACAGAAGCGCAATCAGCCTACTTGCAATGTTTTCTTGTGACGTTATTAAGTAAAATTATCGCCCGTAAACTGAGTTTACAGACAACCAACTTTATTATACTCAAAACGGTCTACCCTCAAAAATGTTTAACACAAGTACTGCAAAGGAAATTACATATCTTGTGACTGACTCTACATAAAAAACCTATTATATATATTACCTATGTATCACTTCCTAAAATAAATATATGTAAAGATAATATTTTATTAACACATTTTTGAATGACTCGATAATTATTACATTAATGCTTCAAGAGTATGAATGGTTTGAAAACACTTACTTTATCCGCCGGTTTCGCTAATTCTAACGCTGCCTGTTCGGCAGTAGCTCGCCTCAAGTCCACATTGTTATACTCTAAAATCTGATCTCCCGTACGCAAACCAGCGATATACGCTGGTGAATCTATCTGCACACTGTGCACAAATATCCCCACTGCATTACCCCCCACTAAACTTATACCCAGATCCGAACAATTCCTCATCTCTATTAAAAGGAATCTTGGTAAATCCTTGTTTCCCTGAGATTGTCTTAACGTAGCAGCATCAGTAGGTGGCACATCCATTCTCAATGACTGCTGAGGACCAGGAGAATTTCTGGGAGTAGGTGATCCAGATAATGAAACCTCCTCATCGTGCGAACTCTCTCCGGAAGAGGAACTACCGGGTACCTCCATCTCATCCTTATATTTCTCTGGACTGAACTGTACGAGCATAGTTATCGAATTCCCAATTTGTCGTAACACACTCGCAGCCAAAGTATAAGTAGCCGATCTCATATTTATACCACAAACTTCTAACAGCTGATCACCGACTTGCAAACCCACTTGACTTGCTAAGGAATTTTCGTTCACAGTAGATACGAATACTCCTCCACTGCTAGGAGGACAGTATATCTGTATTCCTAGAGGTTGCTGACTTTTGTCTATATGCACTCTTCTCAACTCCCCTGGTAAAGGCTTATTCCAGCCCAAACCACAGTATTCCGGCATAGAATTCCTCGTGCTCTTATGGGTAAGTTGCTTAGCACCTCTTCCAGGGCTTAAAACTTCTACGTGAAATGTCGGCATTGGGGAATTTCTCTCTGAACTTCTTTCAATGGAACCAGTGCTGAGTTTTCCAGCAGAATTCTTCGAAGTCACGCTGGGGTTAGAAGGTATACGAAACCTCTGGTTTTCCTTTTTTCGGGGAAAGGTTCCGCCCTCGTATGTGTGATGGTAGTCCCTATTGACTCTTGGGACAGGATTAATGTCCGACATGTTGTGTGTATGAGACGTGAATGAATGCATATCATATGTTCCTATACTCTCCCCGGATTGGCTTTGTGGTATATTTGTGGGACTTGACAAATGGGAATAGCGACTTGAAGTATGCGGGTTCGAATTCGTGAATGGACCCCTGTAATATTGGGACTGTAGACGGGATTGAGTGGGGAGAGTACCAGTCATGGGATAATTTGTGGTGCTGTTTAAGCTATCTGGACCAAAACTGTCACTATCCGAAGGGTACTTGTTCACGGTTTTTGGGGAAGACTTTTTTGAGGAATAATACTGATCTAGGATGTCCTTTCCTGTGTGACTTTTTACTGAATGATCTAAGGAGCTAGGGGACTTCCTTGTGACGAAGTCTAAAGAGTTAGGTCCTTTATTGACCATAAAGTCTAAAGAGTGAGGGCTTTTTGTACGATTTCTTATAACCGGTTGATAAAATAGGGAATCTTCTGAAGGGTTTAATACTAGACTTAGTCTATTCGGAGTGACGTCTTGTTCGTAGTCGCTTATGGAGATTTTATCTTTCTCTAGAGTACGATTTTTCTCGAAACTCATACTAGTTGGTGCAAATGGGTTATGTATTGCTAATGGTGCTGGTTTAGGAAAGTGCTCCACAGCTGGACTTGATTCTATGGATTTGTATACTGAATGTCTCGCAGGTGCTGTCACTTGAGTTAAGGGCACGTGTCCCAATGGTATCGGGTTTGAATTCCGGTTAGTGTTTGATCTTTGTGGTTCAGGTGGTAATTTTGTGGGTGGACTGAGCAGTATAGATAAAGGTGGTCTCTCTTTTCTCGATCTTGGTTGCACTATGGTACCAGTGGCGTTATCCTCAAGTATAAAATTCGCTCTAGCTTTTGGCCACGTTCCGCCATTTTTTGTGTCATTTTGCGTTTCTTTGTTTTTCCGCCGGGATCTTTTAAGAACGCTGCTAGTTTCCTTTACTGAAAAAACAACAACACAATAAGCATAGTAAAAACAACATTCGTTATTTATTCGAAATATTGCAACCGATTCAACAGTTCTTGATTAATTGATTAACAAAAAACTACATAGACAAAATGTCACAATTATGATTTTGGTACACTAATTTCACTAAATATATTTCCATTATAAAACTGAAACTGTATTTCACATTAGTTACGTTTACGTCTTTTTATGAGCCACTCACTTGTTTTTCCATGATAACTGTCGATAACGGAATCTAGTTCGGCGATAGCATCAGACTCTGGCACCTGCGAAATACAAAATAAAGAGATATTCGTTTGTAATATATCAATCATTATAAAATATAAAAAGGAATTTAAAGTATAGAACCACATTTTAATTACTAAAATAAGGTAAATAACAGACTTTTAAAGTCCCGTTGCTGAATGCAGGCCTCCTTGATATTAATTTAACATTTAAGAGCAATAGAATCACCATGCTTCAATACGGGTGGGGAGGCCGAATACCTTTCTTCCATGTATAATGATGAATTTTAAATAATATATAGGCAAACAAATTTTATACTTAGTGGTGCTTGTTTACCATTCAATAGTGAAAAAGTCACGTGTTTAATTACAAAACAATCAGCTTCAATTAGGTAATAATAATGAAAACTTGCAAAATGATATCTAGTCCAAAAACTTATTTCTTAAGTAAATTAAAAGCAACCAAAGTTATGCAAAATAATAATATATTAGCTATTGTAAAACCTGTACAATAATCTAGGAATAAAAATAATTTTATGTTAAATTTCATTTAAAAAACACGAATTTGCTTTTGACCACACGATTGCGGTAAAACTCTCTCTGTCTATTTTCACTGACTTATTAGAAATATATCAATTTGTGTGATTTATTAAAATAGAAGTTTTTTCACTTTAATCTTTTAAAAAAACGATCTTTACGTTTAACTTGGAAAGTAAGATAGTGAATACGCGACGTGAGCGTTACTAAAAGTGTGAGAAGTTGAGAAGGAGAAATATCTCCACTAACTCATTTCTCCCTTTCAACTTCCGTTCGCCTCGCCTGATCAAGCAGTCAAGCATGATCAAAGTACTTTTACTTTAATAAATTATACAAATTCATGTATTTCTACTAACAGTTAGTTAAAGCAAATCGCGTGGAGGATCTGTGTATAACAAACATTATTTTCGTATTCAATTAACGTATATATTGTAATCAAATCGTGTTTAATCTGTACATATTGTCAATTATTAACTATTTCAAATGTACCACAATCACTATAGCATATGTATTATTTACTAATGTAAATGCATGAGTTACATCGTAAACCAAACTAATGTACACATTATTAAATATTCAAAGAATATTACCTTATTTTGTTTTTCCTTCGACTTTACTCCAGTGACAGCTTCAATTTTGCCCCGGATCATGTCCCAAGTCCCTGCAAAACGCGATGCAATACTAACGTTCGTACACACTGTTGATAGAGATGATGATACACTGGTTTCTAGTTGTATTAAGATAACCTATGTACGTATAATAATTCTATTTTAAACCAGTCGTCACAACTGGCACATTGGCGCCAGTACTGTCTCCTCTTGCGTAGGTACTGGGTTCAATTCCCGGACTGGCAAAATTAGGAAATTTTATCTTGTAATTTATTTGAGCCTGGACTGGTGAAAATATGTGACAAATGTGCTGCAGCAAACTACTATCTAGCAAACAGTTGGGTATTGCAGAAGATGCAAAAAAGTAACATAAATGCGATAGAGAGAAATAGTGTGATAAGAGAACGTTATGGTATAAAAGAAGACGTCGTGACTAAAATTGAGAAAGGTGTGCTTAGATGGCTTGGGCACGTAGAGAGAATGAAAGGAGACAGTGAAAACCAAGACGAAAGTTCCTGGACCAAATCCAGGACATTTTAAATAAGGGCCCAGCTCAAGAGTACTCTAAACCGACGAACTTGTATGAATGGTTTTATGTGAATGAAAGAACGAAGGAGATATGCAAGGAGCGTGGCACGTGGGAGGACGTCGTTAGCTAACTGGTGGTCTGGTGAGGCTAACGTATTTTTCATTTAATTATTGTTAAATAAATAATTAAAAACATTTAACGTGTCGCCAAGGGAGATATTGCTCTGCGGGTTGAAAAGTTCGCTTTTCGGCGCATGTATGGACAAAAATTACATGTTCTCGTGCATAGATTCTAAGCATACCTTTCTCAACTTCAGTCACTACATCATCTTTTATACCAAAACGTCCTCTTATCACACTATTTCTTACTTTGTCACTCAGTTGCAGTCCACTTATACTTCTCAACGCTTTCATCTCCACCGAGTTTATTTTATTTTTATGAATAATATATTATTGAAAGTGCCCAGTGTGCCACAGAGTTAAACCGATACATCGATGAATTACTACAATCTTATCAGCACGCTCCTCGATTGCTGATAGCGATAACGTTCGAGAGTTGTGCCCAAATGCAATTGTATTTGTGCGGGTTGCCATATAAATATACTACTATGAAAGCGGCTCCTTCTTTAATAGATTTGGGTGTTGCGTTTTAAATATAAATTGTCAATTTCCAAATTTTCAATTGTTACTTCATGGATTGGATAGGTGGTCTATGTTGAGGCTTTACGCAAAAAAAATTTCGGTTACTTTTTTGAAGTGAAACTTCTTAAGGATAATAGTTGTTTATGCTAATTCATTAGAAGGTTCGGTAGTTTTAATATTTATGAATAACATGTGGCATTTTAATTTGCCACTCGTCATTTAATATACTATTTTACATAAAATATAAAATAAATATTTTAATAATTCTCTTTTCAAAATTTTAAATTCGAAAATAAAATCTAATTAAAATATTCATTCGAGATTTCAATAAACCTCAAATGACGAATGAGTATTAATTTTCGACACTTTTATGTTTTAATGACAATAAAATTCATTAAATTATTAAGATATCGTCATTTTTCACTCCCTTCAAGTCTCGGAAATCTAAAGTTTTACATTGGTATAAATATAAATGACACTTAAAAATTTGTTTGTCAAAGAAGTTTCACTTCTGACATGTGTATATTGTACGCCTGCACTTTTAATGTTTTTGTATGTAGGTTTAGTTTTATTTATATTATAAAGTGTTCCATCATTTGATCATTGATTTTTAGAAACCAATGGGCACACAGAAAATTGGCGATGTGTTTGACAAACTTCAATAAATTCTCTACAAATTTCGAAGATGGGTTTTTTTTAGGAAAATCATTTTCAATTCATGACATGAAAAATCGTAAAATATAGGACTTTATTTATTTGTATACTGTATTGCACTTCAAGAAATAAATGATCACACAAAACTATAAACACATGTACTAAAGGCGGTCTTATGGCAAAATTAAAATATAGTAAACTAATATGATATTGTAATGATGGTAACAAAAAAAATACTCGACTGAGTTTGTTGTGGGTCAGGGCGCGAAGGAACCCTCGTAACTTTAGATTTTGAACCGTTCATGAGTACCATCATCAGACGTATATAAGAATCAAAGTGTGGAAAAAAAGATATATAATTTGACAATTCAAGTGTTGATGAATGGCAATATTTTGATAGATGGGGAACAAGTGGAAGAGGTGAAAGAATTTATATACTTGGGATCTAAATTTACAAAAGATGGAACATGTGAAAGTGATATTGAAAGGAGAGTGAATGCAGGGAATATGGTAAATGGTGCTCTGCACGCCTTTATGAATAGCCAGATGGTGTCTCAAAGGGCTAGACTGGCTGCGCATACTGGAGTGTTGGTGCCAACACTTATGTATGGTAGTGAAAGTTGGGTATGCCAGAAGAATCACAAAAGTAAAATAAATGCGGTGGAGACGAGAGAGTTGAGAAGTTTTAGTGGATTAAAACTGAGTGACAAAGTAAGAAATAGTGTGATAAGAGAACGTTGTGGTATAAAAGAAGACGTAGTGACTAAAATTGAGAAAGGTATGCATAGTTGGTTTGGGTATGTAGAGAGAATGAATGAAAGGAGACTAACAAAAAGGTCAAGAGTGAATGCGAAAGTTGGAAGGGGAAGACCAAGGCGAACGTTCCTAGACTAAATCCAGGACATTTTAAATAACGGCCAGGTCAAGAGTACTCTAAACCGACAAACTTGCATGAAAGGTTTAATGAGAATGGAAGAAGATATGCAAGGATCGTTGCAAGGGAAAGGACGTTGTCTCTGCCTACCCCTATGGGAATGAGGTGTGATGCTATGTATGTATGTATGTATGTATGTATATATATAAGATAAGTTTACCTACCTCTTTCTTGGTGTATCTTCCCCTGACTTCCAGCTGCCACGTGGTACACATAGCGCCTGTCAAAATCCGGCACCCCGTGCTCTGTGTGTACCTGTAGAAATTAGTAGTGAAATTTCAACGGGAATGGGAAATTCTAAACGTGGCAATACCCTTATAAGAAAAGTTGAACAAGCACAGTGATGAATTTTAAACAAGAATTAGGCTACTAAATCTACGCAGCCGAAGTCGCGAGATTAAGTAATAATAGTGTATTTTAGTTTATTGCAGTTTACTCTATTCAATGACAGTTTTATTTTATATTTCATGTATACGAAAACAAGTTACTTTAGTTAAAAAAGAATTAACTTTTATTGACAATAGTTCACTTCACTAATGGTTAACTTTTGTTAACATCGGTTTACCTTAGTTAATAATAGTGTGATGTTGTCAATACCAAATTACTTTAAATAATAATTGTTTGCATCAATTAATAATAGGTCGCTTTATGAAATACCCGTTTACTTTAGTTTATAATAATAAACGTCAGTCAATAACAGTTTAAATATTAATTGTTCAGTTCAGATAATTACAGTTCCCTTTATTAAACATCACTTTACTTTAAAATAGTGTACTTCAGTCAATAACTGTTACTTTAGATAATAATTGTTCACTTTAGTTAATAACAGTTGACTTTAGGTAACATTAGTTTAATTTAGTTCAAAATAGGGTACTTCTGTCGGTAATTGCAATCATTAGTTAACATCATTCTACTATAGTTAATAATAGTGTACTTCAGTTAATAACAGTTCACTTTAGTAAATAATAGTTTACTTTAGATAATAATTGTTCACTTTAGTTAACATCAGCCTATTTTAGTTAATAATAGTGTACTTCAGTTAATAACAGTTCACTTTAGTTAATAATAGTTTACTTTAGATAATAATTGTTCACTTTAGTTAACATCAGTCTACTTTAGTAGATAATAGTGTACTTCAGTTAGAAACAGTTTACTCTAGTTAATACTAGTTTAGATAATAATTATTCACTTGAATTAATAACAGTTCAATTTAGGCAACATCATTCTACTTTAGTTAATTATAGTGGAACATATCACTTTATTTAAAAATAGTTTTATTTAATTATCAAAACGGTAGTCACCTTAGGTTGGTGTGGCGGAACTGTAGGAACAAATGCGTTCCAAGGTTCATCAGCGCTGGTGGTCACATTGGGAGAGAATCCAGATTCGAATGATGCCCTAAATTATAAATGTCACATAATTCACAAGTTTACAGAACTTTTTATATTAAATAATAAACCGGTAAAAACACAGTTCAATATGTTTCACTCAATTTTGACACAATAAGACACTAAAAAAGAATATTGATGTATTTCAGTTTAAATAGTATTTGTTTGAGTTCTAGTTTGTCTATAAATAAATAGCAAAACCAGAGACATTATTACTGTTCACTGATATTTCATATTATTTTAAAAGTTGGAAAATAATTTATTCTAAATTTAACCCAATTAATGTCACCACATATATTATACGATTTTCCTTTTTAATACCAATATAAGATTTATCCATGTTTATGCATTAGTAATTGCAGTAACAATTCTCTTGTAAAGCATTGCTAAATATAGATAGAATTCATGCAGTTTCAATCGCGTGCGAGGTTGATCTTTTAAAACAAACATCCTGCCTCTTATTGTGGCTGATACTGAAGTAATGAACAACAGTAATTACAAAATATTTACCACCGGAAAGGATCTTGGCGTAAAGAATCATCTAAAGAATGTATTTGTCCAAACGAATATATTAACTTTAGGACAATCACTTAAAGAATACGGGACTTTTGAGTTCTATTAACCAGCAATGAATTCAAGCTGGATTTTATAGTAGGTACAGTATTGAACAAGTTCTTTTTTACCACAATTTTGAAGTTTATATTTTCAATATTTAAGAACTGAAAATACAGATAAATATTTTTTTTATTTGTCACTCTTACATATTTTTAATGTGCTGTAATTTTATTTAATTATTGAAATATATCATAAAACATGATTATTTTAAAAACATCACCTTTTTATTGATAAACCCTTTTTTCACATCTACGTTCATGTTATAAAAAAATATGCACTATAACTTTTTGAAAATCCAGGAAATAAAGGGTTAAAACAAATCTATACATATATATCAATAAAATTGGAGTGCATGTTTGTAATTGCAAGCGTTTGCCTAAATGCCTATGAAAGTATACGGTCAATCAATCAGTCAATCACAAAATCAGTTTTGAAATTGTTTGTCTATTAGGATTGTGCGAATAATTCGAAATTACGAATAATTCTTTCCGAATTGAGTATTAATGTTCGATTCGAAACTCGAACGGAATGATTCGATAATCCGAATTATGCGAAGGTTCCTGAATAAAGCGAAATTAATCTCGAATAATATTAACAATTTTTTGAATATCTAAAATAATACGTTGCGATATGCATGACTTTCAAGTCAATTACGCGAATAATTTTGTAGATCTCTTGATGTTTGAGTGATTGAGTTAAAACTCGCATTATGCTCGTAAAACACGGGTAGAAACGATTTCGTGATTTATGTATATACACACTATGAATAAAGATGATGGTAACGAAAAAAGAAGTTACCTATGCCTAGGGTCACAACAGGGATACAGAGGCCGCAGTAGGGTCAGTAGTACACAGTCATATTGGCAGTCGTTGAGCAGAGCAGTGGCCTCTGAAGCGCTCTTCACACCCTCTAGCGAGCGGTTATTGATCTGTTGACAATTAACATGTTAGGAATAGGCTGCAGATCCAGCAGAACAAGTGCCTACGTGTGATAGTAGTAGCTCCGAGGTACGTCAGAAATGACGTCATCCACCGTGACAGTAGGACAACGCCCACCGCGAAGGTGTTCATCCGGAATTTGGCGAAGAGTATGTCCACATCCACCACACAGACAAGTCCCCACACACACACCTCCAACACATTGCCAGCCAGGACCCAAGAACACCACACATACATAGTTTAGCTTGGATTGTTCCGCTAACTTAGGCGGCAGTAACCAGCCCATAAAATTGCGGGCAAAATAGACTATCAGGCATCAAATTGCTATCTCAGTGAGATGTCCAGGTAAAGAGGTATTGCCTTGCGGCCCTCTCCCCTCAACTCCACACAATAAAATAGAATCCAGGACGTAACATGTTACGCTACTTTTCAACAATAATGGTAACATTAAAAAAAGGCAATACTACTAGAGAGTTTGGATTTTTGGGGCAAATCAGATTTCTGAAAGTGTATTCCTTATATATTGGAACTAGCATATAGGTGATGTTAAAAGGACTGCTTTTTAACGCAAATTTCTGAAAGGATTTCGAAGGAGTCACAACGAGAAATACTAAGTCCTGATTGAGAAATTGATGGTTTTAGGTAGATAAAATATATACTTACACTAACAACCCTGTCACCAACATAAAGGTTGCCTTCTTTAGCAGCAGCACTTCCGCACGCTATTTTGCTTATGAAAATACCTGCAGATAATGTGTTAGCATTTGTATAATTGTTTTTTATTGAAGTAAAAACTTCATTTGCTGAGTATTTAGTTGTAATTTTAATGTGGATGAAAAGAAAAAAACGACAGTAAAAATAGCCAGATACAAGTTCATAAGATTTAACGTGGGAGAAAATGAGATAGGAAGCATTATACTGTGTTTATGTTTACCAAGACATAAGAGGGAGTTAACATTAAATTATTACTAAAACCTACAATTATCCCCTTTTTAGAAGGTTTAATTTCGACCACGTGTAAATTGAACACAAGATTTTTTACTTATGTTAGCATTATTTCATGCAAGTCTCCTGTTTTTGAATAATTTTATTTATATATATTACCGGACAATCATCGTCAAATAACACTATAGGGTAATTGATTTGTGGCTTTCGGTAGGTCCTTAATATATAAAAGAAAGAGAATTGGCCCTAGTACACTTCCCTGTGGTACACCGCATGTAACCTTCTGCTGTTTTAAATAATATTTACATTCCATTCGTGTTTTCTCATCAATGCTTTCGATTAGTGTTATTTATATAGATCTCAAATAGCAAATATCAACAATATATGTATATTATACATATATTGTTGATATTTGCTATGTACTTCGAATTAAAAATATCTTTATTCAAGTAGGCATATTACAGCACTTTTGAATCGTCAAATTATATTTTTTTTCCACACTCTGATTCTAATATACGTCTGATGATGGTACTCAAGAACGGCTTAAAATCTTAAAGTTACGAGGGTTCCTTCGCGCTCTGATCCGAGAAGAACCCACAAAAAACACAGTCGGCTATTTTTTTTGTTACCATCATCATTACAATATCATATTAGTTTACTATATTTTAATTAAAATTAGAGCAACTCGTTCACTCCCAGGCGTTTCTATCGTCTAGGTAATCTGGCAACTTAAGAAGAGCTAGTGGTTGTATATGGGTATCACGATATCTCTGGAATTATAAGGCGTTGAGTCTTGAAATTTAGTGGGAATACTCCTTTTGTCGAGTGGAGGTCAGCTAAGAACGGAATTTTCGAAATTCCAGGCGCTAGGGGGGTTGTGCGTATGTTTCTTATTTGTAAAACAATTTGCCTAAATTATTGAAAATGCTAACCAGAAAACACGCAGACGAAGTCGCGCGATCAACCAATGTAGGTAAATTTGTGAGTTTGTGCTGGCTGGGGAAGTAACTATTGTGATACAAACCGTGTTGTAGAGTGATTCCGCTGTGGCCGCCACCTGCGATTCTAAGCAGAGTTCTAGCAGCGCGTGCGCGCTGTAGCCGCAGCGGTACGGGCCCGCGGCCGAGCGCCGCACGCAGCGCTGCAGCGCACGCGGACCCTCGCCCCCACTGTGACACTCCACATACCTCTGCTACACGGTCAAGGACCCTACGAACAAGTAATAAAATTAAAAAGTGTCTGTGTACTTTATGTACATGCGTTAGAAGGTTAACTTAACGTAACATATAATATTTAAAAAAAAAACTAAAATGTTGACTATAGCTAACTTCAGGGTGTCGGTTTTTTGTGACGGCGTGCGCGCGCATCGTAATAATTTACTCTCATCATTTTTCCCTAACGTGCCAATAGAAGCATAACTTCAAAAATGAATCACCGAAATCGGTTGGCGTGATCTTGAATTATTCGTACAGTTGTCTCGCATATGCTTAATGCAAATTTAAGACTTATACGGTTTTCTCATGTTCTCCACCATCAGAACTGAACTAAAAAAAATGGATCGTATCACGAGCACCACCCTTCATATTAAAAAGCATCATCAAAATCAGTTCACCCAGTTGGATGATATGTACAAAACGTAAAAAGAAAATAATTACAGACGAATTTTTATACATAATTATAAAAAAAGAGGTAAAGATCAGCCGATTAAAGTCCGACTGCTGGACACAAGCCTTCTCACTCTTATGAGTGAAGAGGCCTGTTTGTGCCAGTGGGTTTTTAATAATAATAATAATCATTTATTTCAGATGACAAAGATCCATAGAGTGTTAGTGAAAATTAATTAATTTATATTAAACTTAAAATACATCGATACATTACAATTAAAATTAGGCATTAAAATTAAAGATCCAAATTAAAATAAAATAAAACCATATCAATCATAAAAATGTAATTTTAAAAAAAAGTTTTAGTGCATAGGCTCATGCTGCTATATTACAGGTTGGCAGGCATAGTGTACAAGTGCATTCTCTATTTCAATATCGATTTTTGGATTCCCCCTACCCGGGACTCGACGGAGGAAACGTGCTGACCAGTAGTGGTCATTGGTCTACACCAATGAGGCAATCTCATTGGTTACATAGTAACTATTAATTACATGTGCTTTCAATAGATGGCGCTGTACGTTTTCTTTTTACAAAATATATTGTGCGAAATGCTATCACGTGGTGCTCTGTCCTAGGTGCTACTTACTTTTATTGTGTAATTAGTACAAAAACTATTCACACAAAAAAAGCTGACAAAAATCTTACCTTGATCTTAGTAAAAAAATATGTTTGTCACAATAACCCATAGTGAGTAGATATTAATAACAAATTCTACTTAGCTACATCAGTAAATACTTATGATAGCCCAAACATTAACGATTGAAAATATTTTTATCTAAATTATTAAATTTGTTTGTTTTTCCTCAACGGTTGTTTGTCACAGATCGCTATAAGCGATAAGACTTTGCGCGCTTTATTTTATAAACTTAGTAATAACCTGTGTGCAATAAAGTGTATATAAAGAATAAATAACTTGGTACACGTATGTTGAGTGTAAACTTAAAATGTGAATTGGAAAATTAAACTAACTTTATTTTCCCATCGGCAATGGAGCCCTTTTTGACAGCAGTTACGTAAACGCTGCAGTCGTTGGGGTAGCAGGGCTCGTCCCTCCCACCGCACAGCTCTAAACCCAAGGAGCCATCAGCCGTCATACTGCTCAATTCCACATCGATTATCTCCCATTCGAAGTCCTGGAAAATTCAAATTCAAAAATTCCTTGCTAGCAATCATCACGCGTCTTATTTCCACATCATATACATGTCACATGCTATTCCAGAAATAGTCTTTAATTCATTTTAAACTTCCATTTGAAGTAGTTGTTATAACATATGCTGTGATTGGTTGAGTTAGGATTTTTACAAGAATTCATATGCAGTATTAGCACATGATGACAGTGAGAGACGTTATTTTTGTGGCTTAGAAGAAACGGAAAATTGTGTATAAATAATATAATCGTACCAATAATCTATTATCTGCCAACTTTAATAATTCTTATAGTTAGTAAGTTAGATTAAGACTTTTTTTGTTTTTTGTTTATTAGTTAATAGTTAACCGGCTGATGCTCTGCCCATGATGTCAGACTATAGGGCTGCAGCTGAAAATCGGTGCTGTTTGTCAGGTTCTGGCACACAGCAATACCGAGCTGATTTGCCTTTTCGGGGCTGGGTGGAGGCTGCACAAAGTTTAAATCGATAGTAATGGTTTCAATGTAGAGCAATTACTCAATGAATCAATGCACGTTCTTCATAGATGTATATAATTGTACCTATGCGCTGAATTAAGTTTTTTCTTTCTTTCTTTACCAAATTTATTAGCCACTTCCACATATATAAGAATATACATATATAAACAAGTTGTATGTATACACAAGTAAAATGGATGTAACCTGTACGTCAGTGGAGTGACGGTTGAGGTGTGCGGGGGCGGGGGAAGGCAAGCGACACGCCTCCTCATGTTTGGACCGTGTCTTTCCCTCTTTACTTTCCTTCTTGTTGTGACGACGTGCTTCAGCTAACTCCCCTACCATCTGATCACGCTCCTAAAAAATTGTTATATAAAATAAAATCAAATAAAGATTACGCTTACAACCATACAAAACAAATAAAACTTCTTCAACGCGAGGTTAATAATACGAAAACAATTGTTCTAAAAGAAATGTCATATACAATAAACATTTAATTGTAATAGTTTGTAAATTATTATCAGTAATATTTTTTTAAATAAACAACAGTGACATTTTGAATATAAGTAACATGGTTACTTATTTTAGACTCCTGACCAGTCTCGCTGGCGCAGTATACTCGCTTTGCTAACAGAGGTTCCGGGTTCGATCCCTGGTAGGGCGTATGTCAGAAAATGCATTTTAAAATTTATACGAGTCTGTCTGTCTGTAAAAATAAGTAATGTATATAAGCTAGTAAAAAAGTGTGTCCATGCGTACGTGTGTGTGTGTCAAAAAAGTGCTGATGTGCCGTATTCCAGGTAGATAAAATCAAGATTAACAACTAGTAATATACACTTACCTTTCTCAGTCTATTGCAAAGAGCCTTCACACTCTCCCGCTCTTGCAAAAGTTTATCACGTTCCGAGAATGCCCAGTCTCTTCTACGTTTAGAGACCTGTAAATAAATAGAGGTAAATACGATCTTTTGTAGAAAGCATTACAGGTAAATACCCATATAGACGTCGTCGTCGTCGTCGTCGCTTCAACCGATGGACGTCCACTGCTGGACGTAGGTCTCAGGTAATGACCTCGACCCTCTTTATATCATCGATCCACCTTGTGGGGGGTCTGCCTACACTGCGCCGGACGGGGTCGCCACTCCAGCACCTTCGGACCCCAACATCCATCGGTCCTTCGGACTATGTGCCCCGCCCATTGCCAGTTCAGGTTCGCGATTCGTAGGACTATGTCGGTAACTTTGGTTCTACTGAGGATCTCTTCATTTCTAATTCCATCACATAGAGAAACTCCGAGCATAGCCCTCTCCATCGCACGATGAGTGACTCTGAGCTTCCGCATGAGGCCCAAAGTCAGCGACCACGTCTCAGAACCGTAGGTCATGACTCCCATATTGACTAATACAAGGTAATTTAAAATATTTCACTTAATTTTCGTCATTTAACGCATATAAAGAAATGAATAATTTCTTAGGTTTTATTATATTAGTGTGATCCGAGTAACTGGTTGGATGTTTAATACCAAATAATCCAAAATACTTTACTTTACATGGCTATAGCCTAATAAATAAACTGGCTTAATGACTATTATTGTTCGTTTAACATAGATGGCGTTAGTTTCGGTTTGTTATTTTATATTAACATTAAACCTATCACTGTACCTCAGCTTCCCTCTGTGCGTCGTTGAGTTCTGCCTGCAACCTATCCGCCTGCTTACGGAGCCGTTCAATCTCCTGGTTGGCTTGTTCCAGATTATCCACTCGCTCCTTGTCCACCGCATCCACAACCATACCGACTAAACCTGGACAAAAATCACACCTTCTATAATACAATAAAATTTTAGAAGTTTGACCTAAACTGTACTAGGGCCAATGTGATTGACAATTCATTCAAACATAACTGTTAATGACGCTAAACATACACCCACAGAACTGCTTGCAATAGGAAGATGGTGAATATTGAAAAACAGTGTATACTAATTCAGTAGTAATGTAGTAATCGACTATTATCTGTAATAACAATAATGTATTATATGCTCAGTAATAAATGATTAAAACACTTAGTATAAGACGCTTTAACAGCTTCACCTGTATGTATAAAACAGAATTTTTGGACGTGATTTTATCACACTTTGAATAACTTCGCACACTTGTCAAAGATACATGATAATGCAATAATACTTAAATATAAATTTTAAAAAATTCAATTACTAGCAAGAACATTTATAGATCGAGATTAATTCGTTAAGGTATCGGTACTGATATTAATGTTTGTTGTATTATAGGAGGCCGAAAAGCGATAAAGAAATTATAGTTTAAAATATTATTTTATAATATATATTTCTTATTTTATTATATTCAAACTAAAATGTAAAAAATAAATCTTAGCATAAGAATTAAATTACTGACAAGAAAATTTAATGTCACTGTTTTACAAGCGTGGGGTGTTTTATATGATATTTTTAAAGTAATTCTGCATTTCGGAATGTAGCTTGTGAGAAATTATTAATTTAAAAATGTCATATAACAGTGACATTACATACTCTCGTCAATAATTTAATTCCTATGCTAAGAGTTATTTTCTAGTTTTTAGTTTAAGTATCCGTAAAAGTAGGTTTTATAAGCTGTAATTTATTATAAATAGGTATATCTTGGTTTCCGGCGTCGATATGTATACATACATACATAGCATCACGCCTCATTCCCATAGGGGTAGGCTGAGGCCACGTCCTCCCACTTCCCCTGCATATCTCCTTTGCTTCTTTCATTCTCATAAAACCTTTCTTACAAGTACGTCGGTTTAGAGTATTCTTGACCTGGCCCTTATTTAAAATGCCCTGGATTCGGTCCGGGAACGTTCGCCTTGGTCTTCCCCTTCCAACTTTCCCATTCACTCTTGACCCACAAATCCTTTTTGTCAGTCTCCTTTCATTCTTTCTCTCTACATTCCCAAAACCATCTAAGGATACCTTTCTCAATTTTAGTCACTACATCTTTTATAACACAACATTCTCTTATCACATTACTGTTCCAATAAACTTATCATGTAAATAGAGAATATTATTTTAATTCTTTTATTACACATCTTCTAAGTATTGTGAGGTTACATCAACATTATTTCCATATAATTCATTACTGAAGGTCGTGCCTGCTCTGATATGCCTTAGTGGCTGCATGAACGAGCTGCTTCCATCTCTTTCTATCCTCAACTTCTTTTAAGGCTGTTGGAAGCACGAGTCTCGTTATATTCTTTGCTTAGACCAACAGGTAGGTGAACACCTTCTAGTTATATTTTCTTTAATGCATCCTATCACAACCAATTATCTGGCTGTCTTCAGGCGATATGAGCAAAATAGTGAAGTTCTCGTTGTATCAGGTGGTGGATAGCAAGAGGTTACATTAAAGTATAAATAAATATCATATAAATTTGAACTTCTAAAACATAAAACATTGGATCATACCTTGCAGTTTGTCCATGGAGGGATCGTTTGAATGCTGTCCATTAAGGAACCCGTCATTACCAACTCCACTCGATAGGCCCAAGTGGTGATAAGCAGAATTGTCTTGACTGGAAACAAATATGGTATAAATGAAACCAAAATCAAAATATTCTTTATTCGCATAGGCTCAAAAAGCAATTTTGAATCGTCACTTGTCTGTACGTTGGTAACACATCTGTTACCGGTTCGGAAATTGATTCCGCTGAGAAGAAACCGGCAAGAAACTCAGCGGTTACTTTTAAATATAGTTGATCTTGTTTAACCTTGAGTCATGTGCTACTGGAGTGCATTTTTTACGGCTTAAATAATCTTTAACTTTACAATGTACTATTTGTAAAAGGAAGTTTTTGTCATATTTCTTAAAATGATGTAGAGGCAAACCCAAAACTGATTGCACGTTTGGGACTTGCTGAAAAGAAAAATTAAGTCCAGAATTCCAGCTCCTGCCAACGTGGATGAACTGCGAATAGCCGAGGTTGGGGAATAGCGGAGACTATTCCAGGAGACCATCGATAAAACCATTCTCAGTATGCCTAGACGGGTCGAAACTTTATAAAAAGCACGTGGAGGAAATACGCGATATTAATCACCATTTTAACAATTAATTGTTATTTTAATATTAATTTTCACTTTTCCCGGTTACATAAAAAGTTCAAAATTGTACCATTTTTCACAAATAGCCTTTATTCGCAAAATGTGTTCTTAATGTGATCTCATTTTTATTAAAACAAATGAAACTTTAAATAACAAAAGAAGTGTAGTAAGTGGATTTTAAAATAATACCATATTTTTTTAAACTATGGACTTTTTTTTGGGTTACGCTTAATATGCTGGTGTGTATATTAACTCACCGTGACTTAACAAGAGTGGAGGTGTTTTGAGGAGTTTTCAGATCCGTACACTCTTTGATAGCACGATCACGGTCTACTAGAGCAGACTCTATCTCCCGCCGTAGACTTTCCGCCTGAGGAATAGCATAGGAATAAAATTCCGTTAATTTTAATAGAATATGTTTAAATATAATATGTATATATGACATATGTATATGATATTCGTTCGTAATTAGACAAGCTTCGATAAGAGGAACAGTAGACAGAAACGGAAGATGCAAATAGAAAAACATAATGAACTTGATTCACTTATAAACTACTTAAACAATATATATACGAATATGGGTGAAAAATTTATTTATAATCGAATACCAGAAGATGAAATACTATGAAAATAAAAGATACCTGCAATGCAGTGGCCCTTTGTTCCTCTCGGGAAGCCTGCAGTGCTGATTCAAGTGCTGCCACCCTTTTGAGAGCTGCTTGGAGATCGTCAGACAGCTTCTCCATCTCCTTGTGTACTGTGTCTCTGCAATACACCCTTTGAGATTTCACAAACAATCACTTTGATTCAATCTTTCCAGCCTTAAGTATTAAAAATTACGCGTGATCCTAACGGGGGCACCAAAAGACCCCAGTTCATTTGTTTGGAAATCTAAAGCAGTCTTCCGGGTCACAGGTAAATACAAATGCAATTACATGAGAAAACTGAGCGACTTACGCGGCCGTACGAATCGGCGGTTGAAAACAGTATCGCACATTTGTCTCGCTCTATCCTTACCTGTACCGCGTTTGTTGGAGTGAGAGAAACAACATCAGTAGCAGACTAAAAGAAAACGTGCTAATAATAGAAATGTAGATGTTGCGCATCGACTAATTAGGATTTTTATTATCAAAAACGATATTTCAAAACTATTTGCAATATCGACAATAAAAATTAAAAACGGGAAAAGGTTTCTTGATAATATTTTCATGATTACAAAAAATATGAAGAAAGTATTTCTTCTAATCTCAAGTTATTAAATTTAAACTCATATTCTGGGGATTTGAAATCTCTCGCTTCGAGCCGGGTAAGTTAATTATTACCAAATATTATCAAAGTAGGTATTTATTTTAAAATTTGAAACCAATTCTTAACAAAAGAAATAATTTAAATTACTTTAGACCATTAAAGTAAGTGGCATTACATATATAATTGACGCCTTTCGCAATGTAGACAGTCACTTTAGATTCTCTTATATTCGCATTAGAGTAGGAACTAAGCAAAACGTAAATAATACGAAATAAACAATACGATAAAAAAAAGGTATAATTTATTATCAATAATGTATTGTCATTAATAAGTAATAACTCTCTCGCACCATTACATGACAAGAGCTGAGTTCAGAATTTAATCTTACTTCATAGTCTCAGTCGAATTCAATCTAAAGAAGTTTACACTCACCTCTCGCTCATGATGAGGGTGTACTCCGCCATGGCTGCGTTCCTCTCGTCGGTGAGCCGTTTGATGTCGGCCCTCTCGCGGCCGCCCTCCCACTGCCGTACAACGTTAGCTACTTGCTGCTTCAGCGCGTTGCGTTCACGGACCTAACCACGAAACAATTTTTTTTATAGATTAATAGCTGTTCCCACTGTATCAACAACCACTATCAACACGATATTAATAGTTGCTGTTTTATTACAAAGATATCAACAGGTACTAGTCTTTGCCATGATATCAATTGGTACTAGTTTTTACCATAATATTATATGGTGCTAGTTTTGGCCATAATATCAATTGGTGCTAGTTTTTGCCAGGATATTAATTGGTGCTAGTTTTTGCCATGATATCAATTGGTACTTGTTTTTGCCATAATATTAATTGGTCCTAATTTTTGCCATGATATCAATTGGTACTAGTTTTTGCCTAAGATCAATTGGTACTAGTTTTTACCATAATATTAATTGGTGCTAGTTTTGGCCATGATATCAATTGGTGCTAGTTTTTGCCAGGATATTAATTGGTACTAGTTTTTGCCATGATATTAATTGATACTAGTTTTTGCCATGATATTATTTGGTACTAGTTTTTGCCATGATATTAATTGGTACTAGTTTTTGCCGTGATATCAATTGGTACTAGTTTTTGCCAAGATATTAATTGGCACTACTTTTTCCCATGATATCAATTGGTACTAGTTTTTACCAGATATCAATAAGTGTTAATATCTACCACAATATCAATAAGTTTTTACGCACAATATCGATAGATACTGGTTTCGTTTTTTATTTAACACTGTTGAACCAGACCACACTTAAAAATATATTTCAAAAAGGAGCTTAAATTTAATTAATTAGTTTCACATATTAGGCGGTCTTATCGCTTTGAGGCTATTTCTTACCAAGATCTTTAAGGAAGGAGACAAAGTCGAGAGTGTTTAGGTAGGTGATTCAAAAAAGAGAAGTAATTCTTTACATATATATAAATACTAGCTGAATCCGCCGACTTTATCTGCGTGGAATGTTCTTTGGTTTTAATTGTTATACAAATAAGAAACATACGTACAACGCCCTTGCAACCCCCCTTGTGGGTGGAATTTCGTAAAATCCGTTCTAAGCTGACCTCTACTCGGCAAAAGGAATATTCCTACCATTTTACAAGTCTGTACACCTTATCATGCTCTTAGAATAGAGAACACATATAAACTAGTTTTCCCCTATAAATGTAATATAAATAACTTACCACTGCGTTTCTTTCTTGAGTTAATTCGTGACATTGAGTTTTCAATCTACTATTCTCCTCTTGGACTATTCGAAGTTTTTCCAGAGTAGCGTTGTGATTCTCTATCAAGTCATCATACCTATAAAAATAAATTATAATTTCATTTCAATATTTATGAACCTTTGCAAATGTATAATCGCTTTTATAAATAAAATTTTATATATATAAAAATTTTATATATGTCGGAGTGCAAGTCTGTGGATCGCTGGTCCGTGTGTAATAGTCTGTGGAACGCTGACGCCATCTTTGTATCGGCGTGGGGGCAAAGTCAATAAGTGGCAGCCCGTCTCCCGGCATTCCTCGAGTGGCGGTCGACCGGAGTGGTCGACTATTGAAAGTGTCGCGTTCCTAGCTATTGGTGTTAATGATATCGGGAACATTATAATCAGAGTCAATTAACAAAGTGTTTGATTGCACCAACATTACCCACGAACACCCACAGAATAAGAAATTAAATAATGGATCCAATTAATGACGATGTCGGCGGGGAACCCCACGCCCCTGTGCTTTATGCTTCTCCGTTCTCTCTATTAGTCTCGACATATATATATTAATTATCTTTCAGATAGTCTCCAGCCAAGTTGTTATTTTACTTAGTAATTAGCTGTGACCGTCCGCGCTCCCCGTATAATTTCCGATATAGTGCAAATAGGAGAAAACGTTTGTATTGGATGTTATTGGAAAAGTAATCTTGTATTAACATGAACGCAAAAGAATTTCAACCAATTCTTTTAGTAATTCAATCACAAACACAGTGGTCGCGCCATATAGCGTCGCTGTGACAATGTCATATACGCCATCTATCTAAATTATATGAAACTAAGTAACAAAAGGCAGTAGTATATAAGTTTAATTCATTATTCGTAATTTTATTAATCTATACGCTTCAATAACTTTCGTTAAACTTATTTGCACAATCAATCAAAATCACAACGGCTGCTCTGGCTAGATAATTTGTCTTTTCCCCGAATTATACTCAACACACACGTACAAAAGAACCATACATATCGCCGCTCCCGCTCACGACTTATAATAGTTAAAAGTTGTTACTTTAATTAACGGAACCATCTTTAACATTGTTATATTATGGGGGTAGTTACATATACCCCGACTACGTGAATTGCTGATGTCATATCTTTTCAATATTATAATAAACCCATATTGCCTTCAAATTGGAGGGGAATGCTGGCTTGTAAATTGCGAAATCGTTAATTTAATGACTTCAATAAAGACAAAATCATTATATTATATACCCTTACACCTTATAGACTTAGATTAAGTTTACTTAATAATGGTAGAAATTAATACAAATTTTAAAAACGTAGGGAAAGGTAGTCTGATTTTAGGTGTATATCCTACCAACTGCGCCAATTACGTTAACTGCAATTAGACGGTTGAAAAAATCAATCTTGTTTTAAAGTTTATTGTATTGTATACAAATATTAAACTTTGCTAATGTTTAGTTTCACAGTCGAATAAGTTCGTATACTACCAACTGCGCCAATAACGTTAACTGCAATCGGTGCTTGAAAACACCAATTTTATTTTTAAAGTTTGTTTTAATTTTTACAATTATTTTATCTAATTTCTAAACTTAACCCAGTTATATTTGTTATTGTCACTTGATGACTAATTACGCGTGGTTGTTATAAATAGAACCGATCGAGCGATTAAAATACATTAATGCTCAAGCTGTCGGAAAACTCAGATTTATCTAAATACACGGTTACACTGTCTGTAAGAAATACTGCTGTTTCTGTGCTTACCCGTAGACACCTTTTTAAAACTATTAGAACATGCTCCCCTTTAACATATATACAGATAGTAAGTTTACAATAGTGATTATGAGTTACATACCTCTTCTGGAAACAATCGAACTCTTCTTTGAGAGCCTCGTATTTCCTGAGGGTATGTACCAGTGCGTCGGATCCCTCCGCGTTGCTGTTTTGTTGCAAATGCTGCACTTCGCGCTCAAGTCTTTAAACCAGAATAATCTAACTAAACAACTGAACGGATCCTCATGCGATTTTCACCAATTGAAATAATAGTTTAGAGACCACAGCACGCAAAGGCGATCTTATTGCATAAACAATCTCTTAACAGACAATTTTTGAGTAAAGGAAACTGTAAGTGACAGAAAGCGATGGCGCGTCAAATAATTATTGTGACTTATTACGAATGATTTGATAAACAGTGTGAGTGCAATCGTCTTTTAAAAGAACGAATAGACTCACACCTATGTCAAGTGGTAATGGATTTCCATAGTCTTACTGATTTGGCTGTGAAGGAGTTGTTGTGGTAATTTGTGTGATAGACAGGGAACTTAAGTAGAGTATTTCTACTAGCCGGCAGCTCAAAGTGACGTTTAACCTTATCGCCAAGAAACAAAAAGCGTTCTTTTAAACAAGTAGCAGCAAGAGGACAGAAAACAATACGGTAAAGGAGGGAAAGGACATGTAGATCACGGTGTTGCGTTACGGGAACCCATTCAAGTTGACTGCGGTATACAGATATGTGGTAGTACTTTCGCAAACCAAATATAAATGGAATTCTCTGAAAAATCTAGCCACCTCGGACCTTTCATAGGAATCCCTGTATATATACATACATACATAGCATCACGCCTCATTCCCAAAGGGGTAGGCAGAGACCACGTCCTTCCACTTGCCACGATCCTTGCATATCTCCTTCGCTTCTTCCATTCTCATTAAACCTTTCATACAAGTTCGTCGGTTTAGAGTACTCTTGACCTGGCCCTTATTTAAAATGTCCTGGATTTGGTCCATGAACATTCGCCTTGGTCTTCCCCTTCCAACTTTCGCATTCACTCTTGACTCATAAATCCTTTTTGTCAGTCTCCTTTCATTCATTCTCTCTACATGCCCAAACCATCTAAGCATACCTTTCTCAATTTTAGTCACTACGTCTTCTTTTATACCACAACGTTCTCTTATCACACTATTTCTTACTCTGTCACTCAGTTTTAATCCACTCATGCTTCTCAACGCTCTCATCTCTACCGCATTTATTTTACTTTTGTGATTCTTCTGCCATACCCAACTTTCACTACCATACATAAGTGTTGGCACCAACACTCCAGCATGCACTGCCAGTCTAGCCCTTTGAGACACCATCTGGCTATTCATAAAAGCATGCAGAGCACCATTTACCATATTCCCTGCATTCACTCTCCTTTCGATATCACTTTCACATGTTCCATCTTTTGTAAATTTAGATCCCAAGTATACAAATTCTTTCACCTCTTCCACTTGTTCCCCATCTATCAAAATATTGCCATTCATCATAGATTCATCTCGTTCAAAAAGCATAACTTTCGTTTTGTTTACATTCACTTTCATTCCTTTCCCTTTCAAAGCTTCATTCATAATATTTAGCATCTCCTGAAGCTCGTTAGCGGATGACGCAAGTATTACTTGATCATCAGCGTAGAGTAAACATTTGATGAGTAATTCATTCATTCTTAACCCATACATACATTCTTTTAAATCTGTCAAACATTTATCCATGAAAAGGTTGAACAGCCATGGTGACGCAACACATCCCTGTCGAACACCTCTTTCGACAGGAAACCACTCCGTGTACGCCCCGTTTATTCTAACACAAGCACTAGTACCCTCATAGAGAGACTTCAATGCATGAATCAGATTACCGCTCACCACATACGTAGATAACGTTGACCGCAGCTCATTCCTCACCACTCGATCATAGGCCTTTTCTAAATCTACGAACGTGCAATAAACTTTTTGGTGATATGCCAAACATTTTGCGATTATGCAGCGTTAAGAAAAGACCTGATCCGTACATCCCATTCCTCTTAACCCGCTTGCACGTCCCATATTTGCATACAATTGGCCGACGACACTAAGAAGGCTAACTCCGCGGTAATTTTTGCACTCCTGCTGTGACCCTTTTCCTTTATATAGAGGGACAATTACGGCCTTGCTCCAATCTCTTGGGACTTGACCTTTCTTCCAGTATATATTGAAAAGGCAGTACAGCTGAGCTGCCACAATACCGCGACCAGCCTTCAGCATCTCGACTGACACTCTGTCTGTATGTCTGTCTGTATATATATAGACGAAAATATATTTAAGTATTGGTGACGCAATCTTTTGGCAGTCATTTGGTTTATATAAATGACACCTCATTCTAAATTTTACCATCAAATAGTTTTCAGTCCACTCGCTCTCTGGATGGCGGCATTCTCTACGCCGTCGCTGCAAGTATTATACATTATACTAGCTGAATCCGCGTCTATATCTGCGTGGAATGTTTTTTGGGTAGCATTTTTTAATTAACACCCCCACAACGCCCCTTGCGGATGGAATTTCGTGAAACCCGTTCTTAGCTGACCTCTATTCGGCAGAGGAATATTCCTACCAAATTTCAAGCCTTTACGTCTTATGGTTCCAGAGATATCGTGATGAGTCAATAGTTAATACCCCTCAACCCCCTTATGGGTAGAATTTCGTGAAACCCGTTCTTAGCTGACCTTTACTTGGAAAATGGGATATTCCTACCAAATTTCAAGGCTTATGGTTCCAGAGATATCATGATGAGTCAATAGATACCTAGATTTGTTTCTGACACTCTTCTGCCCTAAGAATTAATTTATTATACTAGATTGCTCGCTGCAATAAGACCGCCTTTGCACGTCAAAGTCATAATCTAGCTATTTTATTAATAGTTTAACAGTTTTATCTTGTGAGCAAGAAAGTGTTTTTTCTCTCCCCTTTTTCATTATAACAAAACTTACTTTTATCTTCTAATAAAAGGTTATTTATAATACGGTAATTCGAATTATACAGATGGATATACTATCAATCCTAGTCAGCTCAAAGACATGAGTTACCTTAATTATTTAATGTACTTTATTATGACCTCTTAGATTTCGCCAATAGAATTGAAACGTACGAGAGAAATTCAACTCTTTTGATTACGATCGACTTATATAGAAAAAGTGATTTCGCTAGATGCCGATCGTAATCAAGCGGAAGTTATTAATGTTTTATATAAAAAAAATTGTATATTGATTTAATACCGGTGAACCAGGAGCGAACTGATGTAGCTTTATTGTCGTTTAGAGAAATCATTATAATTTTAATCAATCGGTAAATGGACGCCATGCATATGGATTATATATTCCAATAAATATACTCGTTACACGTAATAGTTACACGTGTCTGAATTGTAATTTATACAATTCAAATATTGATATAACACAACTTTTAATGCTATATATTAAATGTAATTCTCGTTTTCTTCAACTGTAATAAATTCGGAATCCGCAATAAATTTGCCGTCAAAACTGCCTATATATACAAGAACCGCAACTGACAACCGTACGTTAGTCAACGAGTAAGTTTTATCGGGCTCTCTCACTTTATTTGTTATATCTATCCTTTTCCTATCGATATCTCTAAATCTAATAAGTCTGATATGAATAGACTAAAAAATAAGATTTCCTAAATTTGTTATGCCGACCTTCTACGATATTACAGTAGTGAACTCACCGTTGGTTGTCGTTTAGCAAATCGCCATATTTCCCGCGGAGGCTGCTCGCCTCCTGGGCTGATACCTCCAGCTGGTTCATAGCTGCCCGATGCTGGCCGCGGAAATACTCCAGCTCCTGGTACAACATCACCTTGGTAAAGTCTCTCCTAAGTCACTGGACTTTTTTATAGTCGCATGAAGTGAAACTTCTTTAGGGGCATGAGGGTAAAATTTGTACGGAGTAAACGCATGATTAGCGTCGCGAAGATGTGCAGCGTTTTTTATATTTGTCATCTCATATCTTCAGACTAGGTGAACCGATTTCGATGTGTTTTTATTTTCAACTGCTAAAAGCAAATTAACAATACTCCGCAAAACTTTTTATAGGCTATTTGGAAATTAGAAGCACCTACCGTAACATCGGTATAATCGTAATTGTCGTAGTAAAAGTATGACGATCAATGGAACTCCTCAACGGGTTACAGTAAGGGTGCAATTTGAGGAGAATATCGAACTGTCTAACAAAGAAATTTCAAGTCTGACATGTGTACTTTGTAAACACGTACTTTTTTTGGAGAAACATTTTCGTCACACATTGTGTTTACGCAGCGCAACGCCATTGAAGCAATCAAACATTGAATACTAGGTTTTCCGACATTTTTCTTCGATATTGGCACCGCAAAATTATGTTATACGTCCCTTCTCGATAAATAGACTATTCAAGTTTTCAGTAGTTCTTAAAGTTGCCACATTGGAACTAATAAATTCTTCAGGTTTTAAATTTTAGTACATTTTAATCCTTACAAAAATTATAAATGCTAAAGTAACTATTTTAGTCTGTCGCGCTTTCACGATAAAACCACTGAACCGGCTTAAATGAAATTTGGTCCACAGATTGTCTAGAGCCTGAGAAAAGACATTTTAATGCTAAAAAAAGTGTTGTAAGGAAACGGTATCGTCATCATTCATCGTCACATATTTTTAGGCTACTGATTCGATATAAATAAATATGATATTCAAAGTTTGTAAAAGTTTTACTCTCAAAAGTGTAACAATCCTTACCAATATTATAAATGCGAAAGTAACTCAGTCTGTCTTCAAATAAGCAATACCGAATTACACACTGTTTTCAATAGGCAACAGCGCGTAATTGTTGCTAATAAATATAAAATTGAAGGTGAAATGTTGACTTTTCCAAGCGTGACAGTGCCTTATTCATCCACACAAGCATCCGAACATCTAAAGATTTTTATCGGAGCTTTTCTTATATTGAATAAAAAGAATATCTTTCTGAAGTTCAAAAGCGTTAAAAGACGAATTTTATCTTAATCTGTGTGTATTTATACTGAACAATAAGTGCCATTCCAAAGGAATAGAGTCAGAGAGTATTTCCCCAAACGCTGTGCATTATGAGACAAACTTTATTAAGACCCTTCGCTAATTCCTTTACGTATATTACGTAGTTTTTCATCGTATGTTATCACGATATACAAACAGACAACGGAACATCCGACCCTAAATCGCTGGTGCCCTGAATAGCCGTATTCAATAAAGTTTCGCTTTTATTTCTTTGAAATAACTAAGCGTTGTTTAAAAAGTCTCATTTACATTACGAGGCCATGCAAAAAGAGTGGGCAGCTTATTTCATTCAAGCAACAAACGTACGTACTGAATAAAATATAGGTCACGGGGTCGAGCTCGCTTTTTGCGAGATTCGCTTCCGAAACGCGAAATTTCCGTTTAAAAGCTTTCAATACTTTCTATACGCCCCGAGCTTACTCCATTAAAAAAGAGTTACGTTGAATATCAAATCATAAATTCTTCATTCAAGTAGGCTTTTACAACACTTTTGAATCGTCAAATATAGTCATATCCTCATATTATTTCAACGTACTACTGACGATGATACTATTTAATCGGTTAATACTTTTCAAGTTAACATTTTTTTCACTTTTTTGCTTATAACTTCTTTAATTTTAAATTTAGGGCAAAAAGTTATATAAACATATTTGTAAGCGAAGCAATTTGTCACAAATTACGCCTTTACGATTTTTTTGTAGGAAGCATAGTTTCCGAGATATCGCGAAAAAGGGGTTGCGCCAGTTTTTTCAAGATGGCGGCGGGGGGACGAAGGTGGAATCCCTACAAACTAGGGGTTAGGTTTCTATTGACCTCCCACATGTCCCTAAAATAAAATTGCGTACTCTAAAAAATACAAAGCTCATGTAACATTTCAATGGACTATTAACAGAAGTCATTAATTTTTAAATTCGTCACTTCTTCACGTCATTAGACCAATGAGACAGTCAGACATGTATATACAGTTCTTAAATGTCTCTTTGTTAAATGTTGTCTGATTGTCTTTCGGTCTGTACGCATTGGCTAATCACTGAAACCGCTGTGCTGACTTTGACAGGAGTTTTGGTTTATAGAATAATTTAGGCTACTTTAGGCTAACATTGTGTAGCTAGTAAATAAATATGTGACAATCCAAGTTCCTCTATTTCTCACTTTCCCAGTCACTTTCACACTGTCTCTCTCCCAGTCACTGTCTCTGAACCTCTTTTCCTTTCCTAGGCCCTGATGTTATATAGAGTAATGTAGGCTACTTTAGGGTAATATTGTGTAGCTGGTAAATGTGACAATCAAAGTTCTCTCTCTCACTCTCCCAGTCACTATCTCTCGCCCTCTCCTAGTCTCTGTCCCTTTTTCCCTTTCCTAACCCCTATCTCTATCTCCCTCTCCTATTCCCTCTCTCTGCCTATATGTCTCCCTGTCTTAAACGAAATTTCTATTGTTGCATAAGCTAATAATTATACTTCAAGCCTTACCTTCATAACATGTTCACACCTTCTTGATGTCTCCGAATGCTGTCGCCTCAGCTGATTTAAATCGTGAAGGGCTTTCTCGCATTGCTGTTTAAGATTCTCGTTGGCTTGTTTGTTGATGACGTCATATTGCCCCAGCTCATACGGAGCACTCATGGTATGGGTGTGGCTGGTATAGTTTGGTTTTTCATAGCACTGGGATGATGATAGCACTTCATATTCGATGGGTATCTGGGAAGTGTTATGACGCTCATTGCTTACGTATGAGTGGGATATTGACTCTGGAACAAAATGAAATATGTAAAATTTTATTTTAAATTAATTTAATTTGAACTATAGCATCTTTTCATTTGCTGCTAAGGGATTAGACCTTGAATGTGATGTAATCTGATGATAAATGGTAATACAGTCTAAGATGGAAGTGAGCTATAAGGTTGGTTTTAATTTATAATAATTTCTATCGAAGGGTAATAAACCCTCGCTATCTATAGTTCACTCATCAGTTGTGTAATATTGAAATAGTTTTCAACAGATCTTGTTTTCAAGAGAATGGAATGTTAAAATGGGATCGCTCATTTTATAGAATGGATTTCAAGACTAAATCAGAGAGTTGGTTTAATTTCAGCTATCTAACTGATACAAATTGTAATAAATAATCAAGAGAAAATATAAAACACAGATAATTGACATATGAAAGCAACCTATCGTAAGTCTTAATTAAAAATATCTTCTATCAGATTTAATCCTTAAAATCAGACAACAGCATTAATAAAAAAAATATATAAGTGAAAATGTCTGTTCATATCTACCTTAACTTGGCCTCACCCAAACAATGGTTCAAAGACTACCAACTACTACTTGAATAATCTAACTACTATTAATCGAATTATAGAAGCTGCATTATCAGAGGTTCTCTGTAGGGCAAATTTAGGAAGTTGTATTTTCTAATCAGTCTGAACATGACAATGTGTGGTCTTGGACTATGATTAAAATTGGATTGATTAATGGAAATTACCTACAATGCTGTACCTACTGTACTACCTACAATACAAAAAAGTTGGTTCTCTGTATGATAAAGTAAAAACCATAAGAAATATAATAACCTCATAGCAGGTAAGCACACTTCGATCTTATTACCACTTACCATGAAAGAGATTATAGTCGATTGAAACCTTTGAGCAATGAACAATTTAAAATAACATGAAAACTTTAAAAGTATTTACCGTTACTCCCATTGCTTTCCAAAGAGGATGTTCCTGATGCCATAATATATCTGAAAATAAACAAGACCTATTAATTCACAAACACAGTATGTAATTTGTGAATAATAAGAAAATTGGTAATAAATACCTTCAAATTATAAGCTAGTCCATTGTTTCACCTATAAATAGAAACATTATCTAATCAGAAAAGTGTGTATATGTATATATCAAAATATACATCTTATAACAAAACCTTCATACATTGTAACATTAATATTTTTGGCACGTATCTACCATTACCGGTAACCAGAATTTTTTCATTGCCTTTCTGGCACCATGGTGAGTATACTAGGTTTACTAACAGAAATCCTGAGTTTGATTTTTAATAAGGCAAATTTAGCCAACCAAAAAAATGCACTCTTGTATGATGCTGTGTAGAAACCACAAGAGGTCAATTACCTATTACCAGCTTAGCGCTTCCATCTTAGACAGCATACTCATTTACCATCAGGTCAGATTCCAGTGCTTATCTCTCAGCAATAACAATGCACTAACATTGATTTTCAATTTGTAAGTGAAAGAACGTAGAAAGTGCAAAGTATGTTATCTATTCACCAATAATCAGAAACATTATCTAATAAGAAGTGTTCATATATATCAATAAATACAAAAGCATTTTGTAGCAAGACCTTCATATCTTATAACATTTTTTTTGGCACATATCTACCACCAACAGTGAGTAACAGCTCAACCTGACTTTCTGGCAAAATGGTATGGATACTAGTATAATTCCGTGTAGGAACCACAAGAGGTAAATTACTCCTTACCAAGCTAGCATATCCATCTTTGCCTGTATCCTCACTTACCAACAGATAAGAATATCTTTCAGCATTACAAATACACTGACATTATATTGATCTTCATTTAGTCAGTTAAAGAACCTAGAAAGTTAGGTTAACAAATGCAAAGTATAACATCATTTCACCTATAATCAGAAATATTATCTAATAAGAAAAGTGTTAGTACATATTATCTAAATATTCAAATCTTAAAGGGTGCAAGCTTGACACGGTTTTCACGCTCTAATGACGGTTGCAAAACTCGTAAACCGCAAATGTTGTTGCACTGTTGCAACTCTACTGTTTACACACTGAGAACGTACACCAATAAGCAATACAATCAAAATTTCTTGGCCATCCTCGAATATCAGATAACTGTACTCCGATACGGTCCATAAATAACACTGAAAACACCGAAATCGCATCAAAAAAGTCTCCTTTCGCTATGAATATGCTTTCCACGGAAAAGAAACGAATTATTTTACAGTGTAAACAGAACGGTTATTACCCGTCTCAAAATAATCAAATATCACACAGTTCTTAACAAAGATGGATAAAATGACAAGAACTAAACATATATTACACGTATTTATCTGTATTAATTTGCCAACATTTCCCGTTTCTGTTCTCTACCTTTTTTAGCAAGTACATGAATGAATGAATGACGGACACAAAAGAGGACGGACATTTTATTGAATGTTGCCATGAGTAAAAGTACTAATTTATTTCGGATATATTTAGCTTCATAAATAATTTGAAATTTTATGAGGGTTATATGTCATAAAAATTTGTCTTTAATATTTATTAAAAGTATTTTTTATTGTAATGAAAAAATACGCAACAAAATTATTACTAACAAATTTTTTTTATAGTTACATATATAACTTTTAGCTTTTGGCCCATCATATCATGCTGTCTTAATCGATGAAGTACCACATTATAACTGCATGATGATGAATCCATATTATTTTGTTGATTTTTCTAAATAAGACCCCATAAGAAGTTTAAAGGAAAATATCTTTGTTTAAAACAAAGAATTGTTCCAGTACCAGATCCACTAGTACTCTTAAATCTAGGACAGTAATTACTGTACATCAAGATAAATTTAACGCTTTATTGCATTATTTCAAAAATATATTGAGATATAGCACCTCTTAGGTATTTATGTAATGATGAGAATTATAATTACACTAATTTGAAACTGACAGAGATTCAAATCAATTGCAAGCGATTTTGTATATAGTGAGGATAACCTCGATATATATTTTGATTCATTTTATATTCAATAAGAAATTCTAAATAATATTGTATTTCATACGAAATAGTTAACGATGTAATGACGCAGTAAATTGTCAAATGTCAAGTTGTCGTTATTTATAATTAATTTCGTAGGTGTATCCGAATTATACGGCACTATTTTCTCGTAATCGTCGTCCGTATAAATGACACGCAATAGCGAGGAACCAATAAAAAACGACGCGCAAATATAAGAGTTTTATAAATCAAGTGCATAACATAGAAACGATCCAGTGTAATTTGACTCTTTCATTTCCATATATTGATATGTTTTTTATCAGTGCGGTATAGCGCGTAAAATTGATTGTTTTGATGTTGAAGGCATGTCTACGGCGTGACTTCCATGCCCTGCGTTCCTACGGAAGGGCGTGCGGATTACGTTTACTATGAATGATTTTATCTCTTTCTAAACTCGTGTATCTGTGAATGACCGAGTGTAATAGCGAGCGTACAAAATTATGGATTGAAAAGCGTTTGTTGTTGTATTGTGATATTTGCATCGCATTGCTGCGAAGTTATAGCTGTTGAGCTTATGTGTGGATTGTTGCAATTTAATATCGGTCATATGGCGCCCACAGGACCGGGACGTCCTATTAGTTACGCCGTTCGATTTGGGCGCTTTACTATTTACGCACTATTGAAAAGAGATAGTACGTATTTTTAGTCGCGTCGACGGTGAGACGAGTGACTTTCATCACAGTGCGTAAACAACTTCAAGGTTATCCATCGTGTTTGTGCCAGCGCTGATGCCGAGGTGCTGATATGGCTGCGAGTGCAGAGGGTGGTGCCGTGGTGCGCCAAGGCCATCTCTATAAGCTGAAAACGATGAAGAAGAAGTACTTTGTATTGCGCGCGGAAACTGCGGAGAGTTCAGCGAGACTAGAGTACTATGAATCAGAGAAGAAGTTTCGATCAGGAGCGAATCCTCGAAGAGTTTTACCACTAAAAAGTTGTTATAACATCACTAGAAGGTTAGACCTTAAACAGAAACATGTGATTGCTCTGTTTACTAAAGAAGAGCAACTATGTATAGTAGCAGATAATGAGGTGGAACTACATGAATGGCTCACAGCAATCCTTAAGCATTTCCGTTCCGACGATGCCAGTGAAGAGTTACTGCATCCGATACGTAAGTGTTGTTTTCCTGTCCATAATCTTGTTTGTAGAGAAGTATGAATCATTGAGATAACTGCTTAACAAGAGCTAAACTGATTTCATTTTTTTACTATCAGTGTAGTGATAACTTATCTATACAATTTGTTTATATATAACAGCTACTAATATTATTTAAACCTGACTTATTCTTATAACTGTTGTAAAGAAGAATGATTCTTAATATGTGTATAACATTTTATACACCAATAAATGAAAAAGGCAATTTAAATTTTTTTTGAGTGGCCATTGTTTATCTTACATATATATTTAAGACATTACAATTAGTCATGGATTAAATACAAAAATAAAAAATGTTTTATCCTAATTACAACCCTAAGTATAGAAACAAATATGATTTTGTTATATGCTGTATATAACCATTTGTTTAATGAGTACTTGCCAAATTACATATGAAACCAAAGAATATGATAAAAATAACATGAATTTACACTTTGATTTTCATTTATATTAGAAAACTACCCGTTTTCTAATAAACTTGAATTTAATTACATTGCTTATGAGAAAAGTCTTTCCAAATCCATATTTGATTTACTTAATTTTTCTTAAGTAGAAATTATGCCTTGCCATGGGTCTGCAATAAATAATTTTTTGCCAATATTTAAACGTCAACCTACATTTATAAAGCACACTACACAGATGAGTGGTTGGAAGTTAGTTTCATTGATTAAAAATATATAACCTACCCTAGTAAGGCTTTAACATTTTTATTAATGAAATATCTATTTTTTTTCTAAATCCGGTTCTGCAATCTGTCCATAGTCTATAAGTGAATGTGTGGTAGGTGGATCAATGAAATTAACTTGAACCATTCTCGTACACTGTTGTGATTTTATAGAGCCAACTTATTTAATAGAAACCAACTATATATATCCAGGACATTATTTTATGTTAATTGTATAAATTAAATCTATTCTACTTAGAAAACAACAATACAAAAGTTAGTACAGTAATAGCTAACAAACTCAATACAAAAAATATTGTTTGTCCTAAGGTTTACCTTATGATTTGTCAGTTAATTATGCACAAAAATCAAAGAAAATATTTTTTTATACACAGTTTAGTTTGTAATGTACAAGTAGTATTGTATAATAGAACTTTCGACAGTAATTATAGGCTTTTTCTGTGCTTTTGTATCACTTTTCAATTTTATCCTGTATCACAACTTTTCATGCTTTATACATTTTTCTCATTTAACTGTGATTTAAATTATCAACTTTTAAACTTAAGGATTAAAAGCAAATTTTCTGTTAACCCAGGAATGGGAATGAAACAATATTTGACATAGTTCTAATATATATTTAGTAGTGTAGGATGCTATTTTTCCTTCAATGATTTCAATATGTTCAACTGCAAACTTTTGGGTTTCTTATGTCATAAATAAATTGAAATGTATTATAAGAAAATAAATTTCAATAAATATTTTGAAATTAAAATTCAAAATTCTTTATTCAAGTAGGCTTTTACAGCACTTTTGTTTTTGTCTAATATATTTTTTTTCCATATATGTATTATTTCAATGCATGTGAGATGATGATATTAAAGAATATATAAAAGTTATAGGTATACCTTTGCTTCTTGTTCGGAGAAGAGCCAGCAACAAACAAGACCATCGTCATTACAATATATTTTCCTAAATTTTTCTATTTCTATTAGAGCAATTATTCACTCCTATTTTATTTTATCTTCTAATAAGTCCATCAAATTATAGATAGATATTTCAACTAAAGTAAGACAATGTCTGAAAATAAGAGAAATAATATATTATTTCAGTGCATTAATATTATTTTCTTCTTCTTTGTCGCTTCACTTTTATCAGTGTGGTTGTGGTTGTCTTTTAGATTTAAAAAAATATATATTCATATAAATAAAATTTTCACTTGAAAAATTATTTGTATTCTCAGATCATTAGTACATATTGCTATATGTTTTTTTTAAACAATAGTATTGTTGTTGAGTTCTTTTCAAGGTAGCTCAGTGACCTAGATTATTCTTGGCTAAACTTTCCGCAGGTGAAAATTTAATTTGAGAAACAGCATTTATTATTTAGCTTATTTTAAGGATTAACAAAATTATCAGTAGTGTTGTCTATTAAATCATTTAATATAAAAAAAATCAAATCAATTCCTATGCTATCTACTATTTAAATATTTTATTTACACTTTTATTAGATGGTACTGTGCAATTTTATGGAAAATAAACTTGCACAATGTATTATTATTTAAAAAAAAAACTATTGGCATAAGTAATAAAAAAATGTATTCAACTTGGGGAGATATATAAAATAAGTATTTCAGTAATCGTTTCAAATTTGATGAGAGACTCATTCAGAGAATCTACAAGTTTGAAATGGCAGGAACCACTTGAGCTTTTCTCCATAAAAAGAAATAAGCATTTTGTGCCGTTTTAGTTAAGGAAACTTACATATCCCAGAGCAATTCCCGATCAATCTACAGTGGAGCAGCTGGTGGGTTAATATAAACCCTCTCTTCCTATAGTGAGGAGGCCTTTGTTTCGCATTGGGATGTTAATAGGTTACTACTTATGTTATAAAATATTGATTTATAGAATTGGTTGCAATTATTTTTGTAACTTTTAATGAAACAGTTTCTATAAAACAAATTGAATTTCACAACACTTTTCATAGTCCAAAGTAGCCTATTCCTTATTTGCTAAAAACACCTGATACAACAATAACAAGGAACTTTCTGTGTAAACATATTTTACAGATTATGCAATAAGGTGCAACTGTTACACTTTTTACTACATACATTGAGTGTAATGAAATTTCAGTTTTATTACAATGCAACATTGTCTACTTTTGTTATTTATTTCTTTCATAAGAATCAATAAACTTAATGATGGAATTATACTCATAGAGTTTTCAAGGCAAAGGTGTCATTGACCTCACTATGGTACTTTGATAATAAGTAAACAACACTCTATTATCAATCACTATTAAGTATTAGTGATAGTGCCAATACTTATTTATTACTAATGGCTTTGCACAGGTAGTGGAAAATATTATGATAAAATGTTTTATGTAGAAGAATCTCTTGAGGTTAACAGCCCCACTGGTGAAATGGTGTTAGGACTCACTTCGCTAGCAGGCTCTGAATTCAATTTTAAATTTAGCTGATTATATTTTATAATTTGTGTGAATCTGGATTGGTGGAGGGCTTCAGTCACGGCTAGTTACCACACTACCAGCAAAGAGGAGTCGCTAAGCAAAAAATGTGTTTCATTACATTGCTTTGTAGTAGAGGTAAATTGCCAATTGCCAGGTTGGCTTGCTTTCACTTAACATCAGATGAGATACAGTCAAGTGCTTACCTTTTAGGGATAAAAAAAAGATAGGTGCTCGAATATATTGATTAGATTTATATGTGTTACATAGTCTACACTACTGAAATTTTGTAAATATATTTTATTATGTAAAAAAAATACTTTCTTCAGGACATTTAAGTTTCTTGTCAATTTGTAAAGCATTCGGCTGCTTTTCTGCTATGATTCCGCCTGTACTTGCTTTACTGCTGTAATTCCGCGAGTTTTTGCTTTACTGGTGTAATTCCGCGAGTACTTACTCTACTAGTGTACTTTCGCGAGTACTTCCTTTACTGTTATAATCCGCGAGTACTTACTTTACTGCTGTAATTCCTCGAGTACTTTCTTCACTGCTGTTATTCCAGTGGTTCCACAAGTTCTTTCTTTACTGGTATAATTCTAGAAATACTTGCTTATTAGTGTGATTCCACGAGTACTTGCTTTTTAGCATTCGAATAAGATTATTTGTAGAAACCATTCAGAAGCAGATTACCTCTTATTGGTTTAGCATGTTACCATCATTGACTAGTGCATCATTCACGATCAAATTGGCAACAGTCCAGCTCTAACCTGTACGTGCCAGCTATAAAACATCTTATTGACAATATAATGATATTTTTTCAGCTAACGTAATAAATGATTTTGTTTTTAACTTTGTAGAGTTTATTTCGAATCGAATAACTTTAAAATATTTACATAGTAAAATCATTTTATTTCCTTATATGTTAAATTGTAGTTGCCTAGAGTCTATAGGTTTTATCTACGGTCAATGACATAATATTTCTAGGTTTGTTTATTGAGTACTCTACACTTAGAGTAGAGTTTTGAATGCATTGCTATCGTTACAGTTTGCATAATTGCTTAACTAACAAAGTGGATGGGTTCGATTCCAGCCAACGAAGGCCATAATTAAACATAGGTACAGAAGTTTAAAAATAAAGAGAACTTAGTCTTCGCTCAGAGATCAATCTCGCGACTTTGTTCGCCATGAATCCAAGTCTAACCACTGAGCCACCACGGCTTCACACTGTGTATCATTAAAACAAATAATCACATACATGACCTAAAACTTTTTCATTTCGAAGTAGGATTATGGGGAATTGTTGCTATTTAACGTAATGGAAATATCTTTACGTATATGATAAATCTGAAGAGTCTGCTTAGTTGCTAATCGCAAGAGTTATTGGAATGTTTTTTGTATTAGTAAGCATATTTATCGGGGAAGTCTATCGATTATAAAAATAACGACAAATTAGAAGCACGAGCCTCAATGAAAAATAGGTATAATCCTTTTGAGAACTTCCATTACGCGGATTGCGTAAACAGTTAAATTTACGCAGCAATCATTGTATGACGGATGTTTATTTTTTAAAGGTGACTCATTATAACGTGGGTTATAGTAATCCAAATTTCTTCATTTTAAACTATCTCTCTCTTTTATGTAATATGTCACCAACTTAGGGATGTTCATGTAAATAAATATCGATTTTTTTTTTATATAATATATCGTAACATTATATTGATACTATGCAATTGTTCGCGACTTTTCCGCTCAAATTAGAAATAATAGTATATTTTTGTTTAATTTAAAGTTAATATTGTTTTAAAATTATTTTCGTTTTCGTAGATTCGTATATACAAAATGTTTGTTGACTATAGCGTGTATATATTTGTATGATTGTCATTTCCGAGAATAAAGTTGTTTGTGTAATTAACGTAATCCCCGTGATTGGTAAATTATAGAACGCCAATCATAGGATGTACTTTATAACGAATAAAATACCAGCCGATTTCGATTACTTGTCACAGTAGTGCACGTTTGTCAGTTGCAAACTTCATATAATAGATAGCCAATTTGGTAAACACGTTCCTGCTGAACAACAGTTCGAATCGCGATACATAATCCTCGTCTGGTGACAAGTAGACGGCGGAGCGTTGGGGTGAAGAATTTGGTGGTATTTTTATTTATCCTGAACCGGAAAATCTTCGCAAGAGTGAGCTAACGAAAGGGCTCACAGCAATATATTATGAGTAAAAACCTTTAGGAGAGGAAAATATAAACGACCGAAAAAAATACGACCCAAAAGCCATATTTAGCATCTGCGCGTAAAGAATAGCAGCTTTTTCTTTTCTGCCATACCAATATGAAGATTTATAAATCCCAGTACTTTTTCACTAAACCTTGCAAAAACGCGTTTTATTTACCCTTTTAGCTCGCATTCTGCTTCTTTGCTGTGTAAGAACCTGTGCGGCTTTTGTGAGAAGTCGTTCAGATGGAACTGAGCTAGCCACCATAGTTAAATATTTAAATGCCACATTGCAGATTTAAAGAACAAGTATATATAAAGAACAATCCAATCCAATCCTATTTATTATATGACACAACTTTATAATAAATATTACGTCGTCTCCTGTAATCTAGACATTAAAAAGGAACTTTATTCTTCTGAACATTAAGTAAAATATTTTATTTTTAGTGTTTAGTTATAATTTTTTCCCATTTATAATATATATGTGCGAGTAGTTTCCCAAATATAAGTGCAAGTTTTAAGATCATGTTTTTGGAATGTTACTTAAGCAATACCCACTGTTTTTCACTTCTGTACGTACGAGTGACATTCTGTGATTGATCTAAATAAATTAATTAAAAAAAAAAAATGGCTTGTGACACGATATTTGGTATATCGGATGAAAAATATTACATTTAATACTAGATGATTCGATAATATTGGATTGAAGTGATATATCGCGTACATGTATCGTTATTTATTGAAATATCGTTTTATATTGCCCAACACTACACCTAGTGTGTTTATGAAAGTATTGTGTGTTAAAAAGTGTAATTCTCTAAGCGATAATCCTCGTGTATAACCATTACGCTGTTACCTTTATACTGTGTATTAATTAAAAGTACCAACACAATTTAATTTTAATATAATATGACCGAAAACTGACGCTCGGGACCTTATTGTTTTACATTTAGAAGTACAACGATGGAGTCTTGTCACTTTATAATATAACCTTTATTTCGTACTAGTTAACATTCAATATTGCTTGTACTACATGGAAATGTGTGTTTACAGTCCCCCATACGTAAATGATTATTTATTACATTTCTGTGAAGCGGGGGAAGTCCGAACGAGTAATATTTTTATTAGATCATTATTGGACATAAACGGAATCGCTGCGTGATCTAAATTAATTTTATTGCATTAGTTACGATTTTAATGCTAACTGCGTGGGGGAGTCGTAAATGACAGTCGGTTAACGTCCCACTTTTTTATCGCCGACAGGTTAGGATATTGGGTTAGGTGGGCGCTAACCTGGTAAGAGGTAATTTACCACTGTTTTCTGCACAGCTAGCAAGAGCAATTGCCTCATTGGTCTGTAATTACTATGTCCCGGGTCGGGCCAATTCAAAAATCAATATTGAGTTTTCTGTTAAGGTTTTCCCAATATTTGCCCGAAGTTGGAAAGTTGCCGGTATGATCCACCCCCGTGCCTCGGAGAGCACATTAAGCCATCGATCCTGCGCCTGGTCTCTCCGGCTATGTCAGATTTCCGTCATATCAGACTATGAGAGTGAAGGAATAGAGTGAGTACTATGCCTGCCCGCAATGGAGCAGCGTGGTTGGTCTAGGCTTTAACAACCCTCTATCCTATGCGTGAGGAGGCCTGTGTTCAGCAGTGAGACGTTAATGGGCTGCTACTTACCTTACCTTCTGCACTGCATCGTATTGAAATACAATTTCTTTGCTTGGCGGCACGTTTTCACTGTTGAGTGATAACTAGCCACGACCAAATCTTCGATTCGAATCCAGGACGTGCCACCGAAACTATAGTAATATATCTTTGACATTAGTTTTAGGATCCCGTGGGAATATAGGAATTTGCTTTAAAGAATAAAATTATTCGCCATTGATTTCAAATGAATAAGTTAGTTTATTGCTCTTAAATCATCTTAGCATTATTACCTTTGTAATGTGTGAGAATTAGGGGGACATTAATTGGATGGTTGGATGGATGGAGGAAATCTCTCAGTCAGTCTCGCTTATATATCCGAATGCCGGGAGATCATGGGGAAGCACGGTCTTATTAAGAGACTACATCGCGAATATAATATATGCTGAATTTCGAGTAAGTGGTCGTTTTTCGCTTATACTCGTATATTCAGACCCCGTGAGAATATTTAAAGTAAAAAGTAAAATGTAATTTTATATAAATCAATTCAGTACTTTTGTCGTAAAAGCGCGACAGACAAAGTTACTTTCGCATTTATAATATTACAAGCTTAACCCGTGAATTCGTCTGTGTGGAATGTTTTTTTTGCATTATAGCATTTTCATTAATTTAGGCAAATTGTTTTACAAATAAGATATACGTATACCCCCCCCCCCCCTGCAAACCCCCTTGCGGGTGGAAAATCGCAAAATCCGTTCTTAACTGACCTCTACTCGGCAAAAGGAATATTCCTACTAAATTTCAAGTCTCTACGCCTTATGGGTCCAGAGGTATCGTGATGAGTCAATAGATACCTGGATATCTTTTTTATATATATGGATCTAGTATTAGATATCATGGAAATGACAGGTCTCCGTTACGTACCCACTTAGAAAAACACATTTCAAGGGATTTCAAAGAATAACAACTAATCATAACACATTAGAGATAAACATTCTGTTTTTTGTTGAATAATGAATCATACCGTTGTAGTAAAAAACACTAAGATAGAATGCGAATACTTGTATGTAGATTCACTCAGTGGTAATTTAAATATTTTTTTGTTAAATTATACAAACAAAACAACAATGAAACTAGCTAAACACGATCATGTTTTTTTTTCTTTTTCACGCTGGGAAATGCCTTTATGCACCCTGTTCAGACAAAATCTAAACGGGAGTGTGAGACTCGCTGGCAGTAAGTCAGAATAGCCACTAAAACCCAGCGATACCTTCCTTTAGTGGAGCAACAAATGATCGGTTGACGCAATTTACCCTGGTATTCCGGAATGCTTTCGCTGGAAAACTTTGGTAGGAGGGAGGAGAAGCGTAAATCTATTCCTCCTACCTCCCAACCTCCTGCGCCGAAGAAGAAGAACTTTTATATAATTATCCCTCTGCCTCGTTACCTACAACGAAATAATAGATTCGCAGAAGGAGGCCCCTCTGTTTTGCCAGTGAGCATTGCACCAATTATACCCTCCAACGAAAGGTCCCCTCCGACCAACAACGTCAAAAGATGCCGCTGGGGTCTTAAATAGCCTCAGCCGAAGACAAATGCTATTTTCGAAATTTTGTCGGAAATTAAAACCAGGATCTCTGCTAGTTATTTAAGTCATAAATCGAAGTTAACATATTCATCTCCCTATTTCAGAGCACGTATGGCAAGTAAACGTACAAAAGAAAGGTCTTGGGGCCTCAAAGAACATCCAGGGTCTGTACAACCTGTGCCTCACGGACAAGACGCTGACGTTGGTAAAGATTAAGAGTCACAACAACTTTATTTGCGATCTCGGTATACCGGAACGTGTTGAATATTCACTGAAGAACATACGGCGGTAAGCACCTTTATTCATTTATTAACTTTGAAATGTCACACTTGGCTAGAAACGACTTCGCCAGTGTCGCGTGCATTGGAGAAGGCGCGAAGGATTACATAGATTTTTTTCGTAGGTAAAAAAATACTAAAAATAGATACCGTATTGTTAACAACCAAAGATTTTCAGGATATTACAAACATATATATGAGGTTTTTAAAGTTATTATCAGTTGACTCTATATTGGACTTATTTAACAAAACGAATACGAAATTCCCCCAGGTGATACCACGAGTAACTAATATGTTTAATAATTATTTCACAATTTAAAAGTGCTATAAAAGCCTACTTGTATAAATAATTTTGATATTTACATAGGCGTTAAATTTTCTTCAAGCCGTAATGGCACAATGGATTGACAGGTGATTCGAATCAATTCAAATCAAATGGCTTACCTTTCTGAAAAAAAAAATTGTTTATGACGTCACGAACATGGGCACCAATCGTTGCGCGTTTAAAGTCATGCGATTTGTTTTATAATTGTATCAATTTTTAATTGTTTATACTCAAATTAAAAAGAAGTTTTTTCACATTGAACTGTATAACTCATGGTTACGTTTTGAAATACATTTTGAAGTGAATCTTTAGGCGTATGAGGGTAAAATTTTTGCGGATGAAACACGTGATTAGCGTCACGAAGATGTGCAGCGTTTTTTATGCTAAATCGTTGGTAGTTTTAATATTTAAAAATAACTTGTGGCATTTTAATTTGCCACTCGTCATTTAATCGTTTAATATACTATTTTTCATGAAAATAAAATATTTCATAAATTTTCTTTTCTAAATTTAATTAAGTAGATGTAATATTGACAAAAAACACGTGGCATTTTAATTTACAATTCGTCATTTGAGATTTCAATAAATTAATTGTATTAATTTGCGACGCTTAATATTTTAATGACGAATAAATTAATTAAATTCTTATCATATTTTCCTTTTTCCCTCCCTCTAAGTCTCGGAAAAATGTTGTTTTTGTTGACATTGCCCCAAATAGTCGATAGCATACTATTGTAATGTTGTTTCTCTCGCTCAAACAAACATGATATCGCCGTACGGAAAGAGCGAGACAAATGTACGACACTTTTCCTTTTCGCCGATTTGTACGGCCGTGTATGTCGTTGATTCGCCTCATGGTATGCACGATGTTTCGATAATTCTGTCTCAGGATTTTATACAAATCAACTGGGGTCTTCCTTAGGGGCTCGGAGAGGTTAAACTTAACTCTTTATTGCGATTACATTACAGGTGCGGCGATTCAGAGTGTTTCTTCTATATGGAGGTTGGCAGGCAAACCGTGACAGGTTCTGGGGAGCTTTGGATGCACTCAGAAGACTCAAACATTGCACAAAGCATGCACTCTACAATTTTACTGTACGTTTCTTTTTAGAGCTCTTGTTACAGTGGTAACTATTGACAACTTGACTGTAATCTCACCTGAAGTAATGTTATACTCTAAGATGGAACCGCAGGTGGTGCGATGTAATTTACCTCATATGGTTTCTGCAGTGTACGGGAATGTAAATAATTCAGACTCAAATAAAAAATGCAATTTCTTAAGTTTAATCTCAGCTAGGGCATCTCGTGGTTTCCTGTCGAAAGAGTTGTTCGACAGGGATGTGTTGCGTCACCATGGCTGTTCAAAATATTCATGGATAGCTGTTTGACAGATTTAAAAGAAAGTATGTATGGGTTAAGAATGAATGAATTACTCATCAAATGTTTACTTTACGCTGATGATCAAGTAATACTTGCGTCATCCGCTAAAGAGCTACAGGAGATGATAAATATTATGAATAAAGCTTTGAAAGGGAAATAAGAAAGTGAATATAAACAAAACGAAAGTTATGCTTCGCGAACGAAAGTTATGAAAGGCGAACGTTCCTGGACCAAATCCGGGACATTTTAAATAACGGCCATGTCAAGAGCACTCTAAACCGACGAACTTATATGAAAGGTTTAATGAGAATGAAAGAAGCGAAAGAGATATGCAAGGATCGTGGCAAGTGGAAGGATGTTGTCTCTGCCTACCCCTACGGGAATGAAGCGTGATGCTATGTATGTACGTAATATAAAAAGTCCGTTTTATATGTCACAGGATTTGATTTTAATAAAAAAAAATATTTTATGTACTGAATACCTTAACACGCCGACACTAACCGAAGAAACCCGAGTGCGTGTGACGTCACAATGTTAATACCAGCATTGGTACGCAACTGTTAGCGTTTTGAATTTGATAAACTAAACCTTTCGATTTTTTTGGTGGACTTTTTCATAGATACAATACCGTCCGTTATGACGTCTCAATCATGGCGACCAATCGTTTATGGTCACGTCACTTTTTGTTTTCTTTTTATTCTTCACCAAAAAGTTTTTGACATGGAATATTAATATAACTACTGGTCCATATATAAATAGATCAAGCAAATACTTTGTATTGTTATCGCGTGCGCTGCGAAAACTATTGATGATAGAACAAAAAAATGTTCTACAATATTATAGAAAGTATCTATAAAAAAGTCCCGAAATACCATATCTCCAACTACTATAGTTATGTTACTATAACTACTTTTTTTACATTTTAAATGTTTTATTAGATTATTAAAAATGTCAATGTAATAAAAAATTGCAGCGGCTATTTAAAGGATACCAAAGACACCCACTCCATACTTTTTTTTATCAAACTAACAATTACTGGAGCGATTTAAAAATTCTTTCATTACCTCCTTGAAATCAATTTTTTTCCTTACCTGTAGGGTAGTTTTAAATTTGCTGATGTTAACGATACTTTTGTCTTAACACTCGTTTGAAAAAGTTCAGTAATTTCGGATATTCAAAGTTACTTTTGCAATTATAATATTAGTAAGTATTAATTATGGTCAACTGCCTCATTGGTGTAGTGGTTAGCATGTTCGACTATAGACATGAGGTTCTGGGTTCGAGTCCCGGGTCGGGCCAATTTGAAATTGATATTGAGTTTTCTATTAAGATTTTCTCAATATTTGTCCGAAGATGAGAAGTTGGCGGTGTGATCCACCCACGTGCCTTGGAGAGCACGTTACGCCGTCGGTACTGCGTCTGTTCTCTCTCTGATCGTGTCGGATTGTCGTCATGTCGGACTATGAGAGTGAAGGAATAGAGAGTGCACTTGTGTGCTCTAAAAACCCTTGCTCCTCGGAGTGAGGAGGCCTGTGCCCAGCAGTGGGACGTTAAAGAGCTGCTAAATACAATTATGGTCAGACTTCGACCATTGGGCGAGCTTTAGTAAAGTGTTATAATGCATACATTTTTTTTGTCAATCTTCCAAACTTTTTTAAAATTATATATTTATAGCACTTATTTTCAGTGCAATGAAGAATTGTGCGAAGGAGAATGAAAATGAAAGAGATCATATAGTAGTACCAGCGAAGACGTCACTGTTGGACGGATCGTACCCATTGCCTGCGAGACGTAAAAGTTTCTCCGATGGGAAGGCCCGTGTAGGATTATACAACGGTAAGCACCTACATACATACTTATAACACGGATACCTAATTAAACAATAATAATTAATTAAAAAAAAATGAAAAGTGCGTGCGTCAGAAGGGAAACTTCTTTGGCAAAGTAAACTAAGACTTAGAAGGAGGGAAAAAGGAAGATATGTTAGGAATTTAATGAATTTATTTGTTACTAAAATATTAAAAGTGGCGAAAATTTCAAGCTTTATTGCACACAAACCAAGAAAAATACAAATTGAGCTTCCATAAAAATAATAGTTTATTCTTTAACTTCATCACTTTAACATAAAAAAGTTGGAGCCTTCTTTTAAGGATGGAAGTTACCCCTGAGGCAGAAGACTCCGCTCTTCCTTAACAATAACAAAAATAATTTAAGAAATAAAGACAATAAATAAAATAACAAGGCAAAGAAAATAACATAATGAAGAACTTAACACACTTAAAGAGTAATTTGTTTAAATAAGTGCGAGAATACACTACAAATAAGTCTTATTTATATTTCTACAAATCTAAAACTTTTATCTCCGAAACTTACATAGACGGGAAAAGTAAGATATGTTTGGATTTTAATTGCTATTAAAAATGTCGAAAATTAATAAAAAATTTTATTGAAATCTCAAATGACGAAATGCCACGTGTTTTTTGTCAATATTAGAAATTGTTAATTAAATTTTGTTTTTGAATTTAAAATTTTATGAAAAATAGTACAATAAATATTGAATTAAAACTACGTAACCTTCAAACGAATTAGCACAAAAAACGCTGCACATCTTCGTGACGCTAATGACGCGTTTCATCCGTAAAAAAATTACCCTCACGCGCCTAAAGAAGTTTCACTTCAAAAATTATATTGTTTAAAATGTATTCGTATGAAATAAAAAAAAATTCTTATTTTCTTGAATATCTCGGAATTCACTGGACTATCAGTTCAATTAATAGAGCCTTAATTTAACTTTACATTAATACCAAATTACAACACAGCCGTCTGTGTCGTTGTAATTTGGAATTATTGGTAACTTAAATAGACAGGTAAAACATTCTAGAAAACTAATATATACTGCAAACTAATACAAAAATATTGAGTGTACAGATTACAGAATTAGTATAACTTAAATAAATAATTACAATTAGATCATTGTTGTAATAATAAAAAAAAATGCCAAATATGTCACTTTACAAGTGATGAAGAAAATTAAATAAATCGTTGTGAATGTGGTTAATATTATATTTAAACTACCTAAACTGGCAAACTTTGTCCCTCTTAAGAATCATTCATCATCATCATTTCGACGGCCTCGCTGGCGCTGGTGCGAGTATTCGCTTTGCTAGCGGAGGTCCCGGGTGCGATCCCCGGTAGGACGAATTTAGGAAATTGTATTTTCTAATTTGTCAAAACAAAAAGATTTGTGTTCCGATACGATGCTGTGTAGAAACCGTAAGGGGTATATCGCTTCTTATCCAGATTAGCGCGCTTCCATCTTAGACTGTATCATCACTTACCATCAGGTGAGATCGCAGTCAAGCGCTAATCTATCAGCAATAAAAAATAAAAATCAATAAATTAAAAAGCTTAATGATAATTGCAGAATGTTTCAACTTCAGTAAGAAATGTGGTCAAAACTAAACCGGAATAAAAAAAATTCGTAATAAAAAAAAACGCGGCCTTAATGCCCAAATTCTCGCAAAATTCCGTCAAATGTTATAGTTGCGATCAGAAATTGTTGGTTGTCAATGTCAAATGTCAAAAACAAATGACAAAAAGCAAAAGTAAAAATTAACTTAATTTCTTAACGACTTTTAAATTTCATGTTTAAGAGTTAGATATAGTTTCTAAGGGAAAGCAAAATTGTTTTTTTTTTTTAAATAATCTAACCATTTTTTTTTCCATTTTTACTCACATTTAAAGTTTCCCTGGACTTCCACAAATAATACAAAACAAAAATGAGTCAAATCAGTCCCGACAGATGTTTATTTATATAGATGTCTTTTCAAATAACGGTACATTGATATATAATATTTATTAAATATTCTAATACTTCTCTTTGTTATAAAACTGCTGAGTATATTTAATGTTTGAAATATACTTGTATTTTTTTTTCATTGACTTTATTTTATCATCTCAGCGTCCTCGAATAGATTAGTTGATAGAATAATTTAGAAATCATGTAGATTACTGAATGGCACCCCTCTATGCCTATTTTGGTGAAAATTTTCATGCATATATTTAGTAGAAAATAGTGGTATTTATTTGTTTCAGTAGTGTACATTAGTGCTTCAAAAGTAAATAATTTTGAGAAAATCTTTTCAACTCTAAATTATTATAAAATATTTCATACTATATATTTATTGATATTGGTTCTAAACGTCTGTGAGAATACAGTTGTTAATGATTCAGCTTGGATATTTCCAATGATGTAAGATCCTTAAATGACTTTGGAGCTAACTATATTTCTTAAATAAATAATAAAATGAGTTGAAGACATTTTTTCGGTAATGTAGTACTGTTACTAACAGTTTGTCCTTAAAATTTGTATTCAGAGCTGTAACGAAGTATTTCTGTGACTAACACGTACCAAAATAACTAGCTGCATTTACTCATATCTTGGTGAATAAATAATGCAAAAACAAAATTATGCCTAATTTTGCAAAACTAAATTCTACGTATTTAAAGTCACTAATTATTATTATTTGGACTTTATGTGGTTTTTTTGTTAGTGATTTTGTCTTAACATGTCATATAAAAACTTCTTTACACCTCTACTGTAGATTAGTAGATTAGATTAACCCATTCGCTATGTGTTAAGTCATTAGTGTCGTGATATTAAAGCTTGACAAAAGTGTGCAACAATTCAGGATTTTACATAATTTGTCATTTAAATTGTTTTGCTAAGATCTAGAAAAATGATGGTCCTAGAAATAAAACAATGTACTTTACCCGATCTATATCGGGTATTGTTTGTATCTTTTAATATATAACACAGGGTACAAATAATAGATGTAAATACCATATTGTATAGATAGATAAACTCATATTGACCGGAAAGATGGAAGGCAAAATGCCCATAGCCCGAAGTCCCAAGCGATGGTCCGATCAGGTAGAGGAAGGCAGTCAGGCCTTTGTTACCTATCGGCAAAAAATGGCACAGCTTGCTTTGTTGGCAACATCACAATGTTCAGCAGTGAGCGATGACTAGAGGAGGAGGAGGAGGAGGGACCATATTATATTACAGTAAATCGGCTTTAATTTTTTTTTTAATCGTATGATTTTGGGATTGGAAACTTACATTGTTTTGTACTTCTAAAACCGTTTGTTATACTGATTGTTGTATTTTAATCAAATTTTGCCTAAAATAATGCTATAATGTGACACAATCCCGAATGGTTGCGCATGACAGTCGGCGCTACTGCCTTGCATATAGCGAATTCGGTGATGAAGCAAACTCGACATAACGTCACCGCTAACAACATATGACATACACAAGGTAAACGCAACACAGCCACCAGCCATTGAGTCGAGAGTGTATTGACTTGCCAGCTATAGTGGCGTGCTCTATTGCAGAGAAGGGCCTCTGTGTTGGCTCGTGTATAAGGCAATGCGTGTGCGCCTCGGCCACCTACTCCATAGATGACTCGTCCGCGGCTATCGCTCCACTCACGCCGAGGAACGGTAGGAAATAAGCACAGAGATCATGCCTTATGGTGGCCTGTTTCATAGATACATGTTATCTGATGTCTTGTATCCTTGGATTAACAAAAAAAAGTACGAAAAACACAAAAAAAATCAAAAAAGCAAGCGTTATACAATAACAATTTTTATACCGTATTTATCTGATAATAAGCTTCATTTCAAGTATACGATGTGATCTTTAGATGAAAATGTTACATTTTAATGTTACTATCGTATCAAAATAATTATTGAATGAAAGTTTAATTCATCCCGATAAAAAGACGTATCTCAAATTTATAGAGGCAATTTATTGAAAAAATTAATGTTCCCTTTCGAAACATAATTTCAATCTATTTTTTTTTTATATAAAATAAAACCTGTGTATATATTATAAAAATCATAAATAAATTATCTTGTGGGTGATGAGTCTTCACAAGTGGTTCTGTAGCAGCAAAGTTCAACCCTAATGATGTTAGTATTTTTGGTAGCAGTGTCAATAACAACTGATTGATTGATTTACTAGCGCCAAAAGTATTTTATAGAAATATAGGTCTTATTATCTTTATTTCATAGAAAATCAAAGTTTTAGCATGACGTTTCTTACCTAATCGTTAGTCATTTAAAAGATCTCTAATGTTACTACTACGAGATAAGGAAAGTAATGTCAGAAGTGAAACTTCTTTGGCAAAACATATTTTAATTCTTGTTTATATTTATATAAATCTAAAACTTTAGATTTCAGAGATTTAGAGAGAGGGGAAAAAAGAAGATATGTTAGGAATTTAAGGATTGTAATTGTCATTAAAATATTAAAAGTATCCAAAATTAATAGAAATAATTTATTGAAATCTCAAATGATAATTTTAAATAAAAATGTCACGTGTTTTTATCAATATAACAAATAATTAATTAAATTTTGTTTTTTAATTTAAATTTGAGAAATATTTTTATTTTGTATTTTATGAAAAATGGTATATTGAATTATTAAATGAAGAGTTATTTGTTTAAACTACCTAAATTTAAAACAAATTAGCATAAATCGCGCTGCACATCTTCGTGACGCTAATAATGCGTTTCATCCGTAAAAATGTTACCCTCATGTGCCTAAAGAAGTTTCACTTCAAAACAAAATGGAACCAAACGACTATTTGTAATGTTTGTAAAGTCTCCTCATGAATATGAAAATATGAAAGGAAATCTTAAATGGATACATGACGTCATATAATATGTACGTTTTTCATCATCGCATTTACTGTCCTCTATCATTTCATCTTTAAAAACAACATAAGCATCCGTAGATATCAACAAATTCATCTTTTCAATCATGGATTATTGTTATTCTTTTTTTTTCGTTTTGATCACAGACGGGAATTATTAAAACATTTATTTTACGAGGGAACATCTGTGTAAATTAATCATTTATTATTTTTTAAAAATTTTGAAGCCTGGCTTGTTAAGAGGCTTATAACATAATCCTAAAGATTTAAGTGAATATATTGCTTCGAGAGATTTGGCTTTTTAAACTTTTTTCTCATGTATCTCTAAACTACTAAGCCTTTTAATAAAATAAAATATGAAATTTGATTTCGAAATTAACATTGATTAATATAACTTAAAAAAAAAAAAACGATTTACCAACTTGATGGTTTTTATGTTACTATTAAATAACTTGATATCGATGGCCCCTACGTATAAATATAAATGGTCTACCTATTTTTTTTTTCGTTTTAAATTTGTTGTAAATTTGATGATTATTTTTTTTTTATTTTATTATATTTCAGATTGTTGACTTGTTGATTTTAAAACATAAAATTGGTATTTCACTCTGTATACATAGGGGTCAACGATATCATTTGTATAAACATACAAAAAAAAAAAATTAAATTGAGTGAAATTATAATTGGATAACTAACTTTTGCATGTACATGGGTCATAAAAAGTTTACTAAGTGGTGTAAATTGTATTGTCTAAAACATTTTTATATTCATGGGACCGTCGTTGCATTGATTTCAACATTGGTTTGCAAATCCATCATTTTCAGTATCGATAAATCAGTTTTTTCTTTGTTTTTAAAATATGATTGATCATTAACGGTGTGAATTTTTTGTTAAACGTATTTATAAATTTAACGTCTAATCGGTTTAGTGGTTGGATAGCATACTATTTATGGGGTTTATTTTGCCAGTTCGTTAGTAGTATATTGAAATGTAGAGTTGAATCTTAATTGCGCAAAATAGCATTACATATCTTCATAAATTATAATATATACTAGTTGACTCGACAAACTTCCTACCTTTAGAATGAATAAATAAAAATGATAATGGGAGAACGTTTCAACTTAATAAAAAATATGGTCAAAGCTTAACCGGAACTAAAAAGAATTCGTAATCAAATAACGCGGCCTTGTCGCCAATGTAAAAACAAAAGTATTCTTTTATATTTCATTGACAGTTTGACAGGTGGGGATAGTTTCTAAGCGAAAGCGTAATTGTTGTCGTTACTATTATTCCAAGCATTTTTTTCATATTTACTTTCACAAATAATTCAAAACCAAAATTAGCCAAATCAGTCCAGCCGCTCTTGAGTTTTAGCCAGAATAACGAAGAGCAATTGATTTATATAGATGATGACATATAATGCTATATTATATAATATAATTTTTTTCTCATATGAGTGAGGAGGCCTGTGTCCAGCAGTGGAACGTTAATAGGCTGCTAGTTACCATTTTCTTTGGACATGTTATGAGAAGGAAGGATAGCCATGTATGCAAGAGGGTCCTAAATATGATGGTAAGCGACAGGGCCGGGAAAGGGCTACCAAAAAAAGTGGATGAAGTGTGTGAAAGGATATGTGTGTAAGGGGTGTGAGTGTAGAAATGACAGCGGATAGAGTGAAGTAGCGAAAGGAAACATGCTGTGCCGACCCCTTCTACTGGGATAAGGGCAAGAAAATGATGATACATCAAGTTATAAAGTCATAAGGCAGGCCAGGTGTATATCCATAATATCTCAAAACTCTCTAAGGAGTTGTTAAATTCCCCAATACAATTTATCATGGCCACAGTTATACATCATAATGTATATAGAATGACAAAAGATTTTTGTATATAAATTTCATTCATGATCATTGTGCTTTAATAACAGCAAAAAATATTTTTCCAACTTATTGTCGTTGTATTATAAAAATAAAGTTGTATAATCTTTATTTAATCTATCGCGAGAATTATTCGGTAACCATTTTATAAAAAATTATGCATGCTAAAAGGGATGAATACATTTGTCAAGTTGTTGTGTTTACAGTAATAATAACACCATGCCTTTTTTATTAACACGGGTAGAGGTTTTGCCCATAATATTTTACAATTAACCTAAATCTAACCATTCATAAAAAATTGTAATGCTAGTATAATTGCGTCTAACAATAAATAAAACTTGAACTGTCTGATGGTAATGTTAGTGTATTAGCTTTTTGTTAAATACCTTTAAATGCGTACCAGAGACTTATATAAAAAAATATATCGTTTTGTTCAGGCTTATGTCTTAAGAAGTTACTTTTGATTCTGGTATAAAAATTAGATTTCACAAGTCAATTTTCCTGAATTTATAGCAGTATTGAAGGCATATTCTACAGTTGAAGATTAGAAAGGACATAATTGGTTAATTTTTAATTTTATAGTACAATGTTAAAAGTATATATGAATAAGTTAGAAGATGAATATAACAGACAGACTACTAACGATTCATATGAGATGGTTAAACCTATTTTGACATTGAATGACCTTGAAAGTATTTTTAGTATATATAACTTTCAAATCCAAACGTAGGACAGTTACTACGAGTAATGATTCTACAATATATAAATGTTATATATTCGTTATTAGTTTACATTATACGGTTCATTCGATGTTAAGTGTTTCCTGTCGCGTGTTTTCTTTTATCTGGCCACGGGGTACTTTCCCATTTGAGCTAGTCCAATTATGAATGATAGTTTATATAATTATAGTATTTATTGTGTGTAGTTTTTCTTTACATTTCTACGGACAATTACCATTTCAATTGGCGCTAATTATTCGATGCTAAATTACCTTATACGGTTATTATAAAAATTATAAGCCTCATATATGAAGCAGGACTAGGTATTCGTATTGACTGATATATTCATTTTTAATTAACTAAAATGATAAAGCTTATATCGTTTTAACAAAGTCATAAATATACATAAAAATAAAATGCTTTTAATAAAATAAATTTTCAAGAATGTGAAAAGCATCGTGGCCTTTATCGCGACGTGATAAGAATGAATAATGTCTGCATGTCTGTTGGTGATGGTGCAGTTTAATAGTGTACCGTCAGGTGTGGCAATCATATCTCGATACATATAAATAAATTGATGCAAAAATATGGCAACATTCTTGTACAGTATACTAAAATGTATGGCTCTACTTTCAATTGTTAAAATCGGGTAAAAAAAATCCCAAAAAATAATCAGTTTATTACAAATTTTTGACTCTTGTGATTTTAGGACAATTTTTTTAACGAAAAATTGAAAACTTAGATAATATATCTCTAGATTGTTTCCTATAGGTCGACGCGTGCAAGAATTGGACCATTTTTATTGTTAAATGCTTCCTTTTATTCAGTTAATAATTTGTAATAAAACAACCACATTTATAGGTGAAAATACTTTTTGTTTGCTCCAATATAAAGCTGGTCTTTTCTCTTTGATGTCTAAAAAGTATATCTAATTCAAACTTTGTAGTTTTTACTAAAAGATTGTCATTCTGAACAGTGGCCCTTATACAGGGTGAGACAAAAGTCCCGCTACCATTTTGATTGCCTTTAACTTTTTTAAAGAAAATATAAGTAGGTTTGGCTTTCATAGAAAGTTTATTTGGTCTTTCCTTTTTATTCGTTTTGGTTAGAAAATTATATCGGCTAAATGGTGATTGCGATTTCCTACGCAACTTTCGGCTCTTTTTAAGGCATTTTTCATGGCATCCTGCAACATCTAAGGCTGAATTTCTTCAATTTTGTGACAAATAATCTATTTAAGATGTGGAATCGTCCAAATCCGGAGATCTGGCTGGCCAAGCTAAATCGCCATTCCGCGATTGACTAATTGAATGGTTGACCGGGTTGTGTATGTTGTGGCCTCATCTTACTGATGTTTTCAGTATGAATACCACACCATACAGTAGTTTTTAGTAATTGCAATGATGTTTCATTAAATTTGACTGCCTCATTGGTCTAGTGGTTAGCATGTTCGACTACAGACATGAGGTCCTGGGTTCGAGTCCCGGATCGGGCCAATTCACAACTATATTGAGTTGTCTATTAAGATTTTCTCAGTATTTGCCCAAAGTTGGGAAGTTGGCGGTGTGATCCACCCCCGTGCCCCGGAGAGCACGTTAAGCCGTCGGTCCTGCGCCTGATCTCTCTCCGGTCGTGTCGGATTGCCGTCACGTCGGACTATGAGAGTGAAGGATTAGAGAGTGCACTTGTGTACTATCCCTGCCAATCTGCAGTGAAGCAGTGTGGCGGGTATATGCTCTAAAACCCTCGCTCCTCGGAATGAGGAGGCCTGTGCCCAGCAGTGGGACGTTAATGGACTGCTACTTCATTAAATTTAAAGACCAAATAAACTTTTTATGAAAACCAATACTACTTATCTTCTCATTGAACAAAGTTATAAACAATCAAAATGGTAGCGGGACTTGTACTGGGTGGGGCCCAGTGCATACGACCCATTGATAGTTATGTCTTAATTTTGGACTAATGTACATATTTCACTGGTTTTTAACAAGTATTTAGATATACATGTATTTAGAAGCAATCTTTAAAAAATTTCATAATTTCGGCGCTATGATAACGCTTTGGGAATATATTCTATCTAAGATTGAAAACTTTATTATTTACCATCAAAATGAACTGGGGTCTATAGTGTTGCCATATTTTGCTATTATTTAACCTTTCAGGCAATGGTACCTTTCAGATTATTTGTACTATCTAACCATTTATTCCTTAATGTTGACAATTCATTTATGTCATTGATTGTTTAGAATATCTTCATGAATTTTCTATTGTACTTTTTTATACTCTATGTGTCTAGGTAATCCAAAGAATTTTGCCTGATATTTCACCAATTTGTTACATATACAATTATAAATAGGTTTTTGTTCAAGAAATGTGGGATTAAGTTTATTTTTGAATGTTTTGTTGTAATTTTTTTTACATTTTTTGTCATATAATCTTGATTGTTCAAATTGATATAATGTTTTTCTGGAACTGGTATATAATTCTGCCAGGAATATTGTTACTTATAGAGGTACCATCGTCTACCATATCACATAACAAAACCATTGCACCGGGTGACGCTTGGTGCCATATGTTTACGTGTCGCTTCTCATTGTTTTTTCCGCAGCCGAAAACCAACCGCCGAATAACACACTAACGAATGACAAAACCGACCACCCAATGAGGGTTATTAAACACCACAGAACAGTCTCATTGCCCACCGGCTGCTCTCTGTTCCAAGAGCCCCTCAAGATCGTACACGAGAGGACCTACTCCGCACCCTTAACCGGGGAGGAGTTAGATAGAGCTATTTTAGAGAAAACCGTGATGCATTCGTCATGTAAGGCTGTCAATGGGACGGATCCGTTTCCATCGAAGAAAACGCCGTGGTGTCGTCGTGCAAGCACCGGTACAAGGTTGTCCAAACTGTCGCCGGCGCATACCAAGAGTATGTATACATGAAACGCTTCATCTAACTCGCATCGCACCGTACTAACTCCCATTTGTTAAAGAGTTGCCTGGTTAAATAAACTTATTGTTGAATTCACTTATTTTTACTTGCCAGTAAGAGACTTTTCTGACAGCGCCATCTGGCGAATACTAGACTAATACAAAACGTGAAACATATCAGAGTATGTATGACATTTATCTATGTGCCAAATCAAATAAAGGACTATATAACAAGAATGTCTATTGAAGAGATAAAATATTACACATATTTATTCTACTGCTATTATTTAATGACATTCGTCTATACAAGTCTCGTAGTGTCTTTCTATATTCAATAATCACGCACTCATCAAGCGTGCCTAAAGACGTTTTACTTCAAATAAAGAAAAGACACTTTTACAGCATACCGAAACTAAAAACTAGAAAATATTTTTTTTATAATAAGTTATAAAGAGAATCATTGAATTCAGAGTGAAAGCCGTGGGATGCTGTGCATGTTAAAGGTTACAATCGTTCTATTGGCAACTGTCTATGAAAGGAGAGTTATGGGAATGTTGTGAAATGCACCCCACGCTTTTCACTCTGAATTAAATGATTCTGTGTATATTTGTTAGATGTTTTTTAACTATTATTTATTTTTTAGTACGATTTAGTATTTTTCCACACATCTAGTTGATTAGAGTTTCGATCTTGTTCATATTATTAATTTTCGTTATTTGTATATTGACCAATAAAGTACTTTGCCGGCTATCCGAGATGGCAGGCAGGCGCAGATCGCGAACTAGCTCTGTCCCATTCACTCCCTTATAGAGGATCTATGAAAAGAATATATTAATCCTGGCCCTAACAAGGATAATGGGAAATTGTTAACGAATTATTGCATTGTTATTGGCACTTAATACGTATGCCAAGTTTCGAATTAATTAGACTTCTGGAGATAGCTAAAAATCGCGCTTAAAGATTCCGTTACATAGTTACATACAGCCGAAGCTTATAAAAGCGTTTTAAAAACCACAGCATCTGTAGGTAGTCGAACCTAAAAAGTCCTGTTGCTTGGGTTTCGACTTCTAAATTCTTGCATTATTATGTGAAATTGTCTTTTGGGTGGTACCTTTAATTTTACTCTAAATAAATTGAGATTTACTTTGATCCGTTCTTGAGTTTACAAGAGGGATATTCCTTATGAGAGATCAGTTTTTTTGGTTGATAGATAGATAAGCTCTATTGCACACCAAAACAACTAAAAGAAAATGGGTTGTCTAAAATTGGTCTATGGACGACTATTTTACGTGATATCATCATAAGAGACCAATGATTTAATATTATATTAATAAATACGGACGATCGATGCATCACAAGCGGAACGATAGCGCCGATAGCGCCTCTCTATCGCTTATTCCGCGCTCTCGGTCGCACACAGCGTAGAAGGAATGTGGCAATGAGTCATGCTTTACAGTGCGTGTAAACCGAGACTAATAATTTATATGACGATATTTGCGTGACATAATAATAGTATAAAATCTTGAATAACAGATAACCATGCATGGACGGTCTAGTTTCGTTAATTCTCACGCGAAATTTTAGAACTGGAACGCCACAGAGGGTTTATTGTATATGTATTTATAATCTGTGACAATCCACATTACAATATAATATCTGTTGACATAGATTATAAATCCGATTTGAATGGTATAATCAAATTGAATGGTATCGTAATCGTTCAGTCAGTAATTATTAGTATTGCCACTTAAAAAATAATGATAATATTTTTTTTACCCTAGGGTAAACAATAACCCGGCAACTCTACATGGTTTTTTTTGTTGCGATATATAATTGTTTTTTTTTTATTGAACTATGAGATGCGCTTGAGACATTAGGTGCAGGTGCATGTGCTCGTGAGTGCTTGTTTATAAGCTTTGTAATGTGCCTGCATATTTTTGTATATAGTTGAAAATATAATAAAATATTGTCTGTATACATTTATTTCATTGTTTGTTACATAATTCCATAAATACTTATCCTATTCCCTCTACCTGTATGTATAAGGTGTGAATGCAAAATTCGAATTTGCTTAGGTTTATTAAGACAGATATTACGTCCAATTGGAAATGGAAATATATATTCGAGGAAAATGTTATGTAAAATCCTACAGCTTGAAAATGCTTGCATTGATTAACAGACACTGTCTATAATTTGGTTAATAACATGTTCGCTTATAACAGAAATGATGCATAGACATTTAATAATAATAATATATAATTATTTATAGCCCATGTATTTAAAAATTAAATGCAACGTTTTATGTTATAACCTTTATATGACTACAGTCTTTGCATCTTATTTAACGCAACGAGGTACTTCCCCGAGAATAATGCTATCATAAACTTCACTAGATAATTTAAAGATTCCCATTCATTAAATTTGGTAAAATTTATTTTATTTTTTCACTCGTGTTTTTTGTTATATAAAATTCATTATAATGTTTTTATATAAAATAGATTTTTTTTTATTAAAATCATCAATATTGCTATATCTCATGTTTATATGGTGTCTATGTAGAAATATATAGTATTAAAAATTGATACATATTATCTAAAAACTTTTATTATTTATTAATCTCTATCATACACCAATAATTTTAAATACCATTATCATTGAATTTCAAATCATTGTTGATTTTCGTTAAAAGCTATTTATACAACGCATCCCAATTTTATTCGGTGTATTTTTAAACCCATTCCATTATTGGTTATTTGGCCTTGTATGTATGAGGTCGATAAAAAACAGTTATTCAACTAGGATATAAAAAGCAAGACTGTTATCTTTCTGAAACCGTTAAATATTCCTATGTCATTTTTATTTACGGCAATGAATCTCATAAAATAATTTTTATTAGCCATTTCAATACATGATGAAACAGCGTATTTTACGGATTTATGTCACGAAAATTTCAAGAATTTCACAAATTCTATCATAGAATCTGCAACTATCAAATTAAAAGTGCGTGCATACGAAGTACACGTGTCAGAAGTGAAACTTTTTTGGCAAAGAAATTTTTAAGTCTTGTTTATATTTATAGAAATCTAAAATTCTCGATTTCCGAGACTTTGAGGGAGGGAAAAAGAAAGATGTCTTAGGAAATTAATTGTAATTAAAATATTTAAAGTGTCGCGAATTATTACAAATAATTTATTGAAATCTTAAATAAAGAATTGTAAATAAAAATGCCACGTGTCGTTTGTCAATATTAGAAATTATTAATAAAATTTTGTTTTTGGATTTAAAATTTAGAAAAGAGATAATTTTATTTTTTATGTATTGAAAAATAGTATATTAAATGACGTGTGGCAAATAAAAATGTCACATGTTATTTGTAAATATTACAACTACCGAACCTTCAAACGAATTAGCGTAAAAAACGTAACGCTAATCACGCGTTTCATCCGTAAAAAAATTACCCTCATGCGCCTAAAGAAGTTTCACTTTTCTACATTCGCATTTCGATCACACTTTATACACATAACGCTGTCGTCAGGCATTTAATAGCTTACTCTCCCATGTCAAGCGCGCGTAAAGAAGTTTTACTTCAAGAATATGTTCTGACTATATACCCGATATAAATTCCTAAAATATACTGTTTTATCACAATCAATTTCATCTTAGACATTTCTGTTGTATGGGAGTCAAACAGTTAGGAATTAAGGGTTAAGATGATGTTTTGTTAGCAGATTCGAGTACGCTACGCAAACGTTGTGACACCATGCCAACACGCACCATCTCCTCTTTCGAGACAGAGCGGCCTCCTCCAAGGGACACTGAGCTTGATGGTATAACATAAGCGTTATGGCTTTATCATTTTGCATAACGACTGGTTAATTTTAAAGAAACCAAATCAAATATTCTTTATTTACAGCACTTTTGATTCGCCAAATATAGCTTTAATACTAATATTGTATGGGTTGTTCGCGCCCTGACATTGGAACCAAGTAAAGGTCATCATACACTAACAGTGTCCGTTCACTCGGTTATTTGCATTTACACACAGTTCTTTTCCAGTTTTGAATTAAAAATTTACGCCAAACCTCTACTGTACTACTATTTGATGCCGTAGGTTCATGTCCTTTAGGTTTGGCCTAAAACAATAGAACCTACACTAACAGGTAGTCGATATGAAGCTGTCGATCATCGCTTCTTAGAGTGTAGTCGAAGAACCAGCTTTGTTCGGCAGGCAATAATGGCTTTAGTGATTGGCAAAGATATTGACTTACTTGCTTAAAATACCAAATTTCCACGAGAGCCCTGAAAAATGTTAACAAAAAAAAGAACCGCCTTTAAAACATACTTCCAAATAAATTAATATGTTCTAAAAGTCAAAAATAATAACGTATATTTTTTTGTCACCTAAGTAATAAGAACTGAAGAAATCTATCAAATTATTACAATATAATTTAGTTACAATTATTGTTATATTTGGAGTCGACGTCAGCCAAAGTAGGCATGTCCCACTTGTTCACTTGGCAACTCCCGCGCCGCTCTCACCTATTACTATATATGTAATTCTGACTGTTATATTTCATTTATGAAATTTCAAAAGTTATATTCTGCGTGGTTTTCTTTACTAAAGTGTAGTTTTATATTTGTTGTCAAGGTATGGACTCATCCCGTGACGATATTGACTCAATGACTGACTGGTGCCGGACACCGCGGATACCTGAGGAACCCGACTGTTGTGATGTTATGTCCAAGGACTTTATGAGGTAACATTTCAACCCCTATTCTTTACATTGGGTTTTTGGATAAAGCAGGATTTGAAAGTCGATGAAACGAAAAAGCGACGTAAGAGTGAATGAGATAGGAGGCATTATATAATGTTTGTCATTTTCTGTTTGTGCTCTGCTTCATGCCCCCTCCACTTGTGTCTAGTGGGTAGTGGGAGTTAACTTTAAATTATTACTAAAACCTACAATTATGCTCTTACCAAAATTTCACATTTGTCACATTGAAGCCAATTTTTTTAAGGTTTCGCTTCTACCGCGTGTGCATTACACACGCACACACACACACATAGCGATCAAACTTGTGACGTCACAAGGTTAATTGCTTCTTACAATAAGTACACAGCTTTATTGTTTTGAATTTCGCTGATTAAATCTTTCGATTTTTGAAATGACGCTTTTTGGGGGCACGAGGGTAAAATTATCACGGATGAAACACGTGGTTAGCGTCACGAAGATGTGCAGCGATTTTTATGCTAATTAATTTGAAGGTTAGGTAGTTTTGATATTTACAAATACCAGTGGCATTTTAATTTGCCACACGTCATTTAATAATTTATTATACTATTTTTCATTAAATATAAAATAAAAATATTTCATGATAAATCTTTTCTAAATTTCAAATTCAAAAACAAAATTTAATTAGTAATTTCTAATATTGACAAAAAACCCGCCATTTTTATATAAAATTCGTCATTTGAGGTTTCAAGAAATTATTTGTATTAATTTTCGACACTTAATATTTAAATGACAATAAATTTATTAAATTCCTAACATATTTTTCTTTTTCCCGTCTCGGAAATCTAAAGTTTTTGTTTTGTATAAATACACACAAGACATAAAAATTTGTTTGCTAAGGAAGTTTCATTTCTGACATATGTATTTTGTACGCACGCACTTTTATTTAATATAACATTATGACGTCACACATGGCGATCAATTGTTGCGCGTTTCACGCGTAGTCAAACGATATTTTATCAGTTAAAAAAATGTTTATGATTAACTAAAAACTTCCTTTTAAGATTACCACATTCTATATTCAAAATACCTGAAAAAAAGGAATATTTTTTTAAAATCCCATTTAAGAGCAATGACCAAAAATTAGAGTACAAAGATTTATATATTTTAAAAAATCTTTTTTTGTTACTTATATCCAGAAGAAATGTATATTATAAAACGAAGAGACGTATCGAATTAAGTTTTAGTATAAAATGTCTTATAACATATAGGCATCATTATTATATATACTTACATTATTTTTGGAATAGATGAACCTATGATGAATGGCAATATTTTGATAGATAGGGAACAAGAGGTTTGAAAAAGAAAGAGAGAGAATTTGTATACTTGGGATCTAAATTTACAAAAGATGGAAAATGTGAAAAGTGATATTGAAAGGAGAGTGAATGCAGGGAACATGGTAAATGGTGCTCTGCTCGCCGTTATGAATAGCCAGATGGTGTCTCAAACGGCCAGATTGATTGTGCATGCAGGAGTGTTGGTGCCAACACTTATGTATGGTAGTGAAAGTTGGGTATGGCAGAAGAATGACAAAAGTAAAATAAATGCGGTAGAGATGAGAGCGTTGAGAAGCATGAGTGGATTAAAACTGAGTGACAGAGTAAGAAATAGTGTGATAAGAGAACGTTGTGGTATAAAAGAAGACGTAGTGACTAAAATTGAGAAAGGTATGCTTAGATGGTTTGGGCATGTAGAGAGAATGAATGAAAGGAGACTGACAAAAAGGATTTATGAGTCAAGAGTGAATGCGAAAGTTGGAAGGGGAAGACCAAGGCGAACGTTCCTGGACCAAATCCAGGACATTTTAAATAAGGGCCAGGTCAAGAGTACTCTAAACCGACGAACTTGTATGAAAGGTTTAATAAGAATGAAAGAAGCGAAGGAGATATGCAAGGATCGTGGCAAGTGGAAGGATGTTGTCTCTGCCTACCTCTATGGGAATTAGGCGTGATGCTATGTATGTATGTATCATATTAAACGCAGGGATGTAAGAAATCATTTTTGTATTATTTTGTACATTATATTTCATTCTCATATTTGGGCTAACTGTTTGTTTTTCGTACGGGCTTCAAGCTTAAATTTTATCAGTATGACGACGCGAGGGAGTTCCATCGCGCACTCGCGGACTTCCTCCATGGGTGCGGATGAAACTGACGGTGTGCCTGATGGCTATCTACCCATGGCACCTGGCCTCGTCTCCTCCAGCGGTTCCGTATGCAGCGGGACACCTTCCACAGATCCACGGTTTAGGTGATTACCATATTGATTTTCTTTTATTGAAGTTTATTATTATAATTATAATTTTATATTTATTATTATAATTTTGTCGTCATTAACTAGGGCTGTCCGTCATGAAGAACATTTTTTTGTATTTCAATTTGTATCTGTTCTAAACAAACTGGAATTTTTACCCAGAAATAAGTCTGATGCTTCATCTGTTCTAGAAATCCCTCCATCTCCTGTAAGAGCCGGTAAAGATTTTTTCGGAGCCAATTCCGAACATAGATTCAAAGAGACTAGAGTGATATGGCGAAGACTAAAAAAATAACCGTCTAATGACAGCATATTGTCCATAGCGAGTATCAGTTGGAGCCGGCGACTTCGCATATATCAGAGGAGCGGTCAACACGGGCCTATAGCGTGGGTTCGAGACCGGCGTCTAATCGTGTGGATACTGTGCGCCTGCGGGCGTACAGTGCGGGCGCGCGACGTCGCCCCGTTGTACCTTCGGCACCTGCTGTTGTGCACCACCCCACGCCGCTCGCACAGAGGCCTTCGGCAGACGACCTAATGGAGCTGGACTTCTCGTCCAACTCACCTGCGCCGAAGGTACTGTTCGCAACATACTAAATCATCCTGTATATATATATATATACTAAATCATCCTGTATATATATATATATATATATATATATATATATATATATATATATATATAATATTGCTGTTCCTAAGTCTCACTAAAACTCGAGAACGGCTGGAGTGATTTGGCTAATTTTGAATAACTTGTTCAGGAAGTCAAGGGACGGTAAATTTGAAAAAAATGAATTATATTGAAAACAACAATTTTACTTTCCTTTACATACTATGCGTACCTGTCAAAGGTAATCAAATTAAAAAAATAGAGGTAGAAAATAGAGGTAGAGGTAATCAAATTAAAAAAATGTTCAGAAATTAATTCAAATTTAAAAGAAAACTGTTGGTTTGTTTTTGACATTGACAACCGACAATTTCTGATCGCCACTATAATTTTTGACGGACTTTGGGCGTCGCGTTTTATTTTATGGGAAATCCTTTACTTTCTACCATATTTCGTACTAAAGTTTGAATATTCTGCAATTGTTATTCAGCGTTTTTATTTATTGATTTTGCTATTAGTACTTAATGCACTATGACATAGAAGTGGATTTTTTTTCTTACAGCACCTATATAACTGCCTCATTGGTCTAGTGGTTAGCATGTTCGACTACAGACATGAGGTCCTGGGTTCGAGTCCCGGGTCGGGCCAATTCAAAAATCAATATTGAGTTTTCTATTAAGATTTTCTCAATATTTGCCCGAAGTTGGGAAGTTGGCGGTGTGATCCACCCCCGTGCCTCGGAGAGCACGTTAAGCCGTCGGTCCTGCGCCTGATCTCTCTCCGGTCGTGTCGGATTCCCGTCACATCGGACTATGAGAGTGAAGGAATAGAGAGTGCACTTGTTGTGTACTATGCCTGCCAATCCGCAGTGGAGCAGCGTGGTGGGTCTATGCTCTAAAAACCCTCGCTCCTTGGAGCGAGGAGGCCTGTGCCCAGCAGTGGGACGTTAATGGGCTGCTACTTACTTACTTACCTATATAAACGTATTATGCATTCTTGCTCTCATTGCTATATGTCATAAAATATATTAAGAACCGATACAATTCCCTCGCAGGTCGTCGTAGCCAGGACTCCTCCTGCCGCAGGATTCATGGAACCCAAGCGTCCTAACATGGATGAGTATGTAGATATGTCCCGTCGTAACGCTGGCTACGTGGAAATGAGGCCCGGAGAACTCCCTCCCCCATCCACAGCATCAACCCCAGATGGCTACGTGGAAATGACTTGTGGAAGGGCACCTACCCGACCCATCGCCATAGCAACTCCCAGACAACCTCCCCCTATAGCCACCTCCCCAGAAGACAGAAGAAGGCGACGGGAACCACGAACTCCTCACGGCTCACAAACCCTATTCCACATGTCCCCCTCTTCCCCACCGGATTGTGATATCTCGGAACTCGAAGATGATCACCATTACCTTAGCACAGTGAGGGAAATATCAGAAGATGGGAGAAAGAGTCCTGAAGGACGAGCGGATTCTGGTCAAGTCTCATCATCGCCGCAGTATGTCACATTAGCGAGGGGCATCTCCATAGGCAGTAAGACACCAGAACCCGAGGAGTTACCCAATAACCCCACTGCCACAAAGACTATTATGAGACCGGAGGAAAGAGGTGAGACATATATCCCATTGTATACAGGTTTTTCATATTATCACACTTAAGTATAAGCAATAAAACGGTAAAGACAGAAAGCTGATTATCTGGCAAGAAGTGAATAATCCTTACAGTAATTTATATGTTAATGTGATTTTTCTACCATGATAGCTAGATCAGCTAACATTGTTTCGTGATTTAAAAATGGCGAGTTGGGGGGAGGGTAAAGTGAAGAAAGTTTAAAAACTATGCAAATACCTACCTGATATACACAAAAAAACTTTAAAATTGGTTGACTTGTGCCGGAGACATGCGACTAAGGCAAATAGGGATCCAATTTAGAAGCTACGACTTCCTACATTTCTAAATTTGTTCTGTCGGCTTAGCTGACCCTAAGGGGCTATTTGAAATCCCCCATGTTACTTCAGTATTAAAAGAGATATTTTCGTCATAATTTTTGCACTCCTAAATACACATAGATAATTTTTCCCGTTTTTCTATTGTTGAAAGGGCTAATATATTAAAAATATTTGATACGTGTTATTTCTACCTCTCAATCAAACTTCTTGCTATTATAATGAAAAAGCGAAGAGAAACGACATTGTTTCCCTTAATGGAAGTGCAACGGTATGCGTATCATGTTCTGAGAACTTTGGGATCAGATTTACATATAAATGAACTGGGGTCATTTTGGTACCCCACTTCGGATGGTGCGTAAAGTTTGAAACTTAGAACTGAAAAAATTAATACGCATATTGTTATACAGAAAATGTGGTGGTGGGTGGAATCCCGGGAGCCCTGGTGGGCGGATTGCACTACGCGGCACTCGACCTGGAGCCGCGGCGTGCGCTTGCGACGTTGGAGCAGCGCCTCTACACGCAAATTGACTTCACTCGCAGCGAGAAATTCGCACCCGACGCCACCTAGCCGTTCTCATTCAGGTACTGCATCCCATGCTCGGTTACCATTTTTTTAACTCCTACTATTGTTCCCAATTCTCATTTTTTTATAGCTAAGTTCCCTATTTCAGGGGATTGTTCACATAGCTAAGGGTTCCTAGGGGAATATTGAGGGTTCGGTTAAGGTCACTTTGTCTATAGATAAGGGGTGATTACGTGATGCTTTAGGGAGTGTTGGTAAAATAGGGCATTAGGCCTGTTATTTTGAAGCTTAAATTTTTGAAGGTTTCAATTTTACCACGTAAGTATTGCACACACAATTTTTTTATGTGTGTATTTCTTGAATAAGGTCACTAAGGACATCTCGCGCAAATTTGAATTTGGCGCGAGATGTCCTTAGTGACCTTATAAGTTTTCCACTCTCACCATCTTTTGTCGTTGGGACCTTCATTACACCCACTTAAACCCGGTGGAGCCCTCGTCATTCGTGAATGGAAGGCCCAGATTTTCGTTGAGGCATTCTCCGAATGAAGCCGGCTCAAATGCTCAACAGAGGGAGATGTAGGATAAACGTCGTCTTCTGTTTCCTACTGCCCTTTGTCGAGGATGCTGTCCATCGATTGCATTCGCCCTTTCTCTTTGCCGTGACTCCGACGAAATGATAGTTTCGCAGAAGGTGGAAACTGCATTCCAGGCCCATTCGCTGTCAGGCTTTGTCTCTAACTTCTGCCAGCGAGCTTAATGCTTTAGATCAGTTTCCGCGACTGCCACATTTGTCCTAGACGAAGCACGATCGAAGCTGGATCGGACTTTAGTGATCCGAGAAGCATTGTCCTATTCTGTACCTCCAGTATCCGTCAAATATCTGAACGGGATCTAGTGACTCTCTGCCAATTTATATAAGGAACTGTACTGGTTCTCATCTTCTTGGTATTCTAGATTTTGATATATTATTGACTTTATGAAATGTTTTAAATTCCAGGTGACGCAATAAAGAGATATCACCTCACGCTCCGCTGTGCGCCGCAGCCACGCGTCGCCACGGTCACGTCACTGTGAACTAAGAACGCTAAGTTATTTGTTAAAGCCTTCCTGTTATTGTGCGGTTATGCGACATCATTGTTCCTTGGTATTAGCATTAATTTAAATTGTAAGTAATACAGTGAAACCCGTATAACTGTGTCCACCTACAAAACAATCAGATATATATTTTTTTGTCACTGCCTGGTTAGAACTTGACTGTGATCTCAAACCTGAGAGCAAGAATGGTCTAATTTAAAAAAAGGACGTAAAGAGGAAATGAAAAGTAATATATATAGTTTAATAAAATAAGTCCGAACCTGTGGAGAAAGAAAAAGATTGCAGATTTCAAAAAATCTTGCGGTGTTTAGTTAAACGTGGTAAAAAAAGTATCTAAAGAGTGAAAACTTTCGTTCGGTTCTTTTTATATTTTCAAAGAATTTTTTTACGATTTTAATAAAACCCGTCGACATTTATATATATTATAAGTAAGAGGTATCTACATACACGGTGCCCATTACAACAGGTTTCGCTGTATCTTATGAAATGCGATTTATACAATTTTAGAATGCTCGTAAAAAATAGATAACCTGTATATATATATCGAAAGTTTATGGACCTATAATGACTTACATATACGAAATATTGTAAAAGCTACTGACGCCTGTAACGTCGTAAGTCACTATTGGTATATTCTATTGAACTATGACGTCACAGGTGTTAATAATATTTGGTGTATTGACAGTTTATGAACCCATAATGACATACTGATGTAAAATATTGCAATTATTTTTGGTCTATGAATTCATGGATAATATATGGTAACATAATTACTTACAAAATACAATAGGCGGTGAAATCTACTGACTTATGACATCTCAGGTGATAATATATGTTACATGCATGATTTACGAACCCATAACGGCCAACAGATACGACAAATTGTAAAAATTTGATCTATGACGTCAAGTATATCAATAGTTTATAGACACAATGTCTAGGATATAACAAAATTTGGTAACGACTATTGGACTTATAACGTCATAGGCGATAATAAAAGGTATATACATAGTTAATAGATCCGATAAAAATTTTGACCTTGTCGACTCGTACTAATACATACAAAACGTGATCTATGACATTACAGATGATGTGTGACACACTCGTAGTTTATAGACACATTACGACATACAGATACAATAAATGTTACTGATCGTTGATTTGGTTGTTGTCAACGACCAATCAACGAGCAATAATATCATTAGACAATAGATGACGCCATATCAATTTCTACCAACACAACTGCAGGCTCTAGATGGCGCTAAACTACATTTTTTTATTAAGGATTTTGTATTGCAAATAATTCACGAGAACCGTAGTACACGTATACCCTTAAGCTTAAAAACATTACGTTATAAAGCTTATTTTCTTAAACAGCCTATAGATGGTCACTTAGCTATAGAAAAGATTCCATTAACTACCCCCTAAATATGCTCAGGGACAGATGAAGCTTAAGGGAGGCCATTAAAATCCGGCACAAGACGAAAATTTTCCGAGAGAATCATTAACAAGTTCATATACTTCAAAAGCCAAATTGAGTTATAAAAAAACAAAATTGAAATTTAATACTTATGCATTTTCCAAATTTAACACCAATTAAATCGGTTCGTTAAACACCAATTAAATCCATTCGTTAAATTTGTTTTATTGCATTTGGCATCAGTCTATCCGTATGTATCACTGTTTCGGAAAGTTTATTCTACCGAGAAGGAAACTCCATGAAACTCAGTGGTTACCCTCTGAAACATAGTTCACTTAAATCTGCAACATTATAATATAGTTATTGTAAAAGAATGTTATTGAGATATTTCTTAAAATTATGTTCAGGGAAATCAAAAATATTTTGAATTTTCTTCTTAAAAACACGTATGCTCAAAATGATTTCTGAACTTTCTTCACTAAAATGTAACGTTACAAGGTTTTACTAGTATTAAAACTGTTGTCCTGTTTGCTAAGTCTTTTAAAATAAGACCAAATTTTCCGTAAAGCATTTCCGGGTCTAAATATCAAAAAAATATGCGTGACCCGAACTGGGGCACCAAAAGACCCTAGTTCATTTGTATGCAAAATAAAAAACGGGAAAAGGTGTCTTTATAAAACATTTATGATTACAACGTGAAGAAAGTAACTCTTCTAATACTCGTGTTTTAAGTTTTAACTTATAACTCTGGGGGATTTGTAATAAAAAACGCATAAAACTTATGGCTTAGCACTTTAGAATTAGGACTACACTGCCCTATTAATTTAATGATACAGATATTAACAAATAAATCCTATAGTGTAAATTATATAAAGTGTAGAAAATACCTAGCTACTTTAATATATAAAAAGAAAGTATATAACATACACTCGGTATGTTTAATACTTTATAAATCTATCTTTCTCTACATAAAGTTTCTTTCATATATCTATTATATGCATACTTACGTATATAATTTACGTATTTATTTCACATAGCGCCATCTCTGTTTCAATAGTTGTATATATACACACACATATAAAAAGTTAATTAGTAATTGATTTTAATTATTTCTTTTTATATTACTTGTTTTGTTAATACAGAAGGTTTTTTTTCTATGTGTAAAACACGTTGTTATTGCTACGTTTTATTTGTTCCTATTCGCTAATCGTAATTATTTATCTATTTTTTTTAGGTCATTTCGTGTTCCAAATTTAGTTATTTGGATCTTGTTATAAGTGTTCTTTACGTTTGTTATTTTTTTTTAAAGATAAGTATCTAACTATACGCGTTATCCAACTAGTTAGTTATCCAACACTAATTCCAGTTAATAGTAATATATTGCCATAATAAGATTAGACAAAAAAGAACCTCGTAAATGTAATAAACGATAGGGTAATCATTTATGCAATAAAACAAAATAAAAGATTAAACCATTGATACATATCGTCGCTACAAAGCAAACGTATGGTACCCAGCAAATCCAACATGAATTTTTTTTTCATAACAGCGAAAAAAATAATTTTAAGATACTATACTTATATTTTGTTTCTGAACAGATAGACTCTAGCAGCATAGTCCTAAAGTTTTATGAAAATAATATTTTTCGGGTTAGTATATGTTTGTTTGTCAGCGTTGATATATGGATAGTGGATCGGTCGGATTAATGAAGAGAAAACCGTGCCGACATATTGACGATGTAGTTAAGATAATGGCAAAAACGATAAAAGTAATTAGGTCAAACCACGACGTTATAGTATTAGGAAATGTGTTGAATTGATGAAATTCGCGATTTATGTTTATACATCTATGACATAGACAAATAATTATACATAGACAGTTAAGAAGACTACGGACGTCTCTTGATAAGATATTGATAAACATTAATGTTGCTTCACTTCTTATCCATTATTCTGATCGTTAAGAAAGATGGACATTGATAAACTTAAATGTTGCTCCTCTTCTTATCCGTTATCCTGATCGTTAAGAAGTTTGGACATTGATAAACTTAAATGTTGCTTCTCTTCTTATCAGTTGGCGTGATCATTTTGAATTTTGTACATTGGTAAACGTGAATATTGCTTCTCTTTTCATCAGTTGTCGTGACCGTTTTTAATTTTGTACATTGATAAACTTGAATGTTCCCTCTCTTCTTTTCCGATATCCTGATCGTTAAGAAGTTTGGACATTGATACACTTAAATGTTGCTTCTCTTCTTATCCGTTATCCTGATCGTTAAGAAGTTTGGACATTGATACACTTAAATGTTGCTTCTCTTCTTATCTGTTATCCTGATCGTTAAGAAGTGTGGATATTGATACACTTAAATGTTGCTTCTCTTCTTATCCGCTATCCTGATCGTTAAGAAAGATGGACATCGATAAACTTAAATGTTGCTCCTCTTCTTATCCGTTATCATGATCGTTAAGAAAGATGGACATTGATAAACTTAAATGTTGCTCGTCTCCTTATCAGTTATCGTCATCGTTATGCTCTTGACAGAGCGGTCGTGATTGTTATCCTTCGAATCGTGGTCCATCGAATAGGTGACCTCCCACGCAGGTTTCCTATAAAAAGTGGAAGGCACCAAGCCTTCCTAATAAAAAGTAACTTAACCTAACTTTAAAAAATGTAATTTTTTAAGGTTAGGTTAAGTTACTTACTGTCAGGTCACTTTATTCTGATGCGATGGCGTTTTCCAGGGACAAAAATTTTTACAGAAACATTCACTATTAGGTTAGGGAGCAAAATAACAGATACATGGTCAGAAATTCTAGAAAATGGTTTTTTTTTATGGTAATCATTCATATGCATATAGGAAAATTTGTTATATTGATTACATACAGACACTTCAATTTGGTTTATACGAATAGATAATATTAATCTAATCAAATTAGATTCCACTTCGGGTTTAACCCACTGTTCAAATGAAATTTGAACGAAAAAATCTTCTGCTCGTTCGGCACCAAATAAAATACAGGCTCGGAAATTATGTGTTCAAATAGTAAAAGAAATGATTTCATATTGCATAAAGTTTATTATACATAGGGTATTTGCACAAACATAATATTATTTTTTCCACTCCTAATTTTACTTGACACACTTGTTGAAATTTTCGATCGTTAATAAAATACTTCCTTTATAGGTCCAAATACAGTTTAGTTTGCAAACATACATCGCCATCTGTTGAAAGCTCGCGTAAAAAGTTCGTGATAGATGTCTTAGGAATTGAACTTTATTTTCATATTATTTCTTTTTAAAATAAACAAAGGTGATATTCTTGGTAAAGTTTTAATGATCTTCGTAGCTTCTTACAAAAACCTTAATTAAAAGGAAATAAATATATAAAAGCTTCATCTTTTAATATCATTAGCACTTACATATTTCCACCAATTAAAAAGCAATAAGTGGACTACCTACTAATATAGTGGGCTTGTGCCCTAAAGACTCTCTTTCATATTATTAATGAGGCCTATGCTCAGCTTTAGGATTTTAATAAGCCTCTACTTACCATTATTTAGCCTTTTTATATTGAAAATTTAGACTTATTCTTGTTATAGTTGTTTCGTGTTGATCTAAATATAAGTTATATAATTGTTTGGATTTCGTAAAGTGTACAATATTTGATGAGATAAATATATGATATACCAAGGAAGCAACAACCATTAAACAAAACAGCTTATAACGCTTATTTTTATGTAGAGGAACGATGTTTGTTTTGTGTTATTTTAGTTCGGGGATCTGTCCTTGACTTCATCTGAATCCTCTTGTATAGTAATCGTAAATGACTGCTAACGTCATCTATTTTCAACGAACAAGAACTCTACTACTTAAGCGGTACCTATATGACTCCTAACAATAACAGTCGTTAAACCAGGTTCTTACTGCTGAACCTCTCTACCCATATGACTGGTGACGGTAACAGTCGTTAAAAGAAGTTTATATATTTATTTAGGACACTAACAATAGATATACATAACATTCATAATACAAATAACATAAACTAGGACACATTTACTTATACGTATATCAATTATAAGTGAAAATAACATTTACTTTGACATGTAATACAGATAAATCAAACTTTAATCAAAACAGGAAAAAAGAAATGAATAATCATAAAATGAAATAAAAAATGCAGTGAAATTATATAAGTTAGGGAGGGTTTACTGAGGCATAAGCAGTGAGCTTTTTTTTGTACACTGATATGTGTCGTGAAATATATCGATGCCAGGTAATTCACGAGATATTCTATTGTATCCATCACATATGCGAATCGGAGAAGTTGTTGCCACGTTAGTTCTACCTGTATAACTCGTTACGTTAACAGTCGTTAAACCAGGTTATTACTGCTACAGTTCTAACCATATCACTCGTGACGATAACAGTCATTAACCAGGTTGTTATTGCTGTAGCTCTACTTATATGACTGCTAATATTAACAGTCGTTAAATCGGTTTCTTACTGTTATAACTCTACCCATATGACTCGTGACGGTAACAGTCATTAACCAGGTTGTTACTGTTGTAGCTCTACTTATATGACTGCAAATACTAACAGTCGTTAAATCTATAAATAAGTTCTTACTTATTTAGAGCTACAGTGCTACTTGTATCACTTTTGACGGTATTAGTCATTATGTCAGGTTGTTTATTAGAAAAAAATGTACCGTATATTTTGATCCAGGTCATAAACTATTGGTATGCCATAATTGTTCAGCCGTTCAAACTCACATATACAATATTAGTAGAATCATAGGATAATATACGATGGTAAAACATTATAGGGGTCCATTTTCTACAATTCTTTTTTATGTTATTGTTAACTGTTGTAGCAATATTTTGTAATATGATGTTAATGAATAATCCAAATTATAAGCGAAGAAAATTCCTCGATTTTTATATTTTTTCTTGTAATTAAGTTACATTGGTGCACAGTGTGATTCAAGTAATTTTTTTTTTCGTTATTTATTTATGTTTTTTAGGTGAAATCGCTCTGTTTGAGCCTCGATATGTAATAAGTATAGCTAAGGAGAGTTGCCACTTATATACATTACATTTTTACACATACATAAGTATAAAAGCTATGTAGCTATCGTAGTTAAAGAAATAAAATATAAAATCGGTTAATTATGCACAAATCAAAAGAAAATGCCTCTCGTTTACTATAAAGTTTGCTTTTGTGATAGTTATATTGATAAAACGTTATATAGCAATTATAGTAGTTCAAACTGTCTTCTAGATTTCATCTAAACTATCTATAAAGATGATGACAAAGCATATTTATTTAAAGAAAAATAATTAATCTTTCCGTACCTAATTGATAAAAAAAAAACACGCGTGATCCGAATGAGGGTACCAAAAGACCTTAGTTATTTTGTATGGAAATCTGAAACAGTGTCATCGGAACATAACATGAGGCAATTGAGCGACATACAGGGCCATACAAATCATCGAAAACAGTATCGCATATCTGTCTCGCTCGTTCCTTATGGCACTGCGTTTGTTGGAGTGAGACAAACAAAATGTCAGTAATAGACTAAAAACTTAATTTCTTTCTTTCTAATAATGTAGGTATTGCATGTGTAATATTTAGTTTTTGTTATCAAAAACAATATATTTTTACGATTGGCACTTCCTACAATAAAAAAAAATTAAAAGTGCGTGCGTACAAAATAGACACGTCAGAAGTGAAACTTCTTTGGCAAACCAATTTTTAAGTCTTGTTTATATTTATAGAAATCTAAAACTTTAGATTTCCGAGACTTAAAGGGAAGGGAAAAGGAAGATATGTTAGGACTTTAATTCATGCAAATAATTTATTGAAATCTTAAATGACGAATTGTAAATAAAAATGTCACGTGTTTTTGTCAATATTAGAAATTATTAATTAATTTTTTTTTTCACGTGTTTCATCTGTAAAATTACCTCCATACGCCTAAAGAAGTTCCATTTCTAAAACGGGAAAAAGTCTTTGTAATGCTGTTATGGTTACAAAAAAATATGAAGAAAATAACTCTTCTCGTTATCTCAAACTCATCTCAAAATTCATAGACGGGGGAGATTTCAAATGCCCCGCTTTGGATTGGCTAGGTTAATTTATGTTTTACACTGTTATATAGTTATATGCCATTTTCCCCAGTGATGTTATAATTTGTTTGTTTTAGCGTAAATGTTCACAATGCTATATTACTAATTTATCTATTCTCATAAATTGTGGTACATACATAACATCACGCCTCATTCTCATAGGGGTAGACAGAGACCATTTCCTTCCATTTAACACGATCCTTGCATATCTCCGCTTCTTCATTTCATACAAGTACATCGATTTAGAGTACTCTTGACCTGGCCCTTATTTAAAACGTGATGGATTTGGTACAGGAACGTTCGCCGTGGTCTTCCCCATCCAACTTTCCCATTCACTCTTCCCCTTTTTGTCAGTCTCCTTTCATTAATTCTCTCTACGTGTCCCAACCATCTAAGCATACCTTTCTCAATTTTAATCACTACATCTTCTTTTATACCACAACGTTCTCTTATCACACTATTTTTTACTTTGTCACTCTTATTTCTCAACGCTATAATTTCTACCGCATTTATTTTACTTTTGTGCTTCTTCTGCCAAACCCAACTTTCACTACCATACATAAGTGTTGGTACCAACACTCCTCCATGCACAGCCAGTCTGGCCCTTTGATACACCCTCAAGCATCTATGAGGAAAAAAAACTACATTCAAAAATTTAAAAGTACTGTAAAAGCATACAAAAGGAATTTTGATTTACTTTGATATAACTGACTATCATGGTGCAATGGTACAAATACTGTTTCTAATAATAGAAGTCCTGTTTTTTTTATTAATGAAATATGGACCTGCCACTTATTTTTCATAACTTTGAAATATTACTAGAATTACTCTATTAATTTTTATTTGTAATGAAACAGCGTACAATTTTGTTATTTCTTTTACACTTCATTTAATGCTTCAAAAAAGGTATGTCATTTTACGTGTATAGATAAAATAGATTGCATTCATATTGTCTGATACATTACTTTAAAATCTATATAAATCTAAAGATATATAATGAAAATAAAAGTAAAGGGAAAAAAAGTAAGTAATAAAAATAGAGGAACTTAAATAAGGATGCAAACAAGTTTTTTGTGTGTGCGTTTGCGAAAGTGTGTATGTATCTGCAAGCATGTGTGTGTGCGTAATACAAACATCTTATCTTTGTGCGATTTTGTTTTTTTTTTTTAGTTTCTTCTCATTTTGTGAAATGAAAGAAGTCTTGATTCAAATCATTCAAATATCTATCAAGATATATACGCCCCTATATCTATAAAAGCAAGTCTGCAGTCTTATCTTAGCGAGATTGTCTTATTTAAGCAATGAACACATCCTGAACTTGAAATCAGTGTGTACACTATAGGAAATGTTTCACTGATTCTGCTGTTTCACAGAATGGGTTCTTATTGAGCTTATAGCCAAAAATATTGGCCTCAAACCCTCCGCGTACATTAAACAGCTGGCATTTTGGTATACGTAAGTGGCAACTCTCACGGCAGCTTAACTAGTTAAGCCAGTTCGCAGATAGCTAGTGCCACCTCGCAATTAAATAGTAAACATGTCTAGTGTAATTTATGTCATTATAGCCTGTTGTAACATTATTCCACGTAGATGTAAGACGTTCAGTTGAATTCTATTCTACACTAGGTGTAAGGTTGGACGGGTACGGAATATAAGGATAGAATAATGATGGGCGAGCTACAGACTGACGACGTTATATTATCAAAATAATTATCACTATACTATAAATATATAAAACTGCTTCATATTAATCCGGGGAAATAATTGTAATGAAACTTTCGTAAAAGATAAACGAAAAAAAATCAATATAGGATTAAGGACCTCGAATGGATTTAAAAGTGGTCGGCCTAGATTAAGTAATTGGCGTAGTAATCTTGCTCTCATGTGCCACCATCAATTATATCATCTTGTAAAACTCCCCACACCATTCATACTTCACAAAACAACGACTTCTAATGGAAGTTATAATTAAACTTGAAACCATTTCCGGTATAGCATCATACCGGAAGTAGCACTTTTAAACGTTTAAAAAAAGACCTTACGATAATATAAAATACAGCACTTTAATAGAAAACGATATTGGATTTCTATTAAAGTACAAATATCATAACGATCGCTAGCAACAGGTTTGGACATGGCAATATTAATAATTTGTTACAAATATTTGTAATTAAATTCAAACTAAACTTCGATTCAAAGTACATTTTATTAAAATAAGGATAGATGCAGTTGTTATCGTTAATATGATAACATCATTATTTTAAACCAGACAAAACCAAGTTTCGATTTTATTTACAACTATTTGCATTATTAATCTTGCAATTTTTGCCTAATTTCCCCCCCCCCCCACTCGCTTCCCCTTTATTTTAATGTAAAAAAAATAAATAAAACTTTGACAGTTTGTTCGCGTTAAGTAGTTTGGACACTGTGAACTTGACTTTGTAATTTAAAAAGATTTGATTGGTTAGGAGGCGGGGCTGGAATTATCACTCACTGCATTCTTAACGCGAACAAACTAGTGTAATTCCCCACCCCTTTCATGAATATAACAATTCTTTGATGAATAAAATTTATGTGAGTTTTGCGGACCAATTTATCCCCGCCACCCATAATTTTTTGTTCTGTCTTTAGCTGTTAACCTTTTTAAGGAGCCGCCAACTTATTCAAGGGCGTCTCCTGCGAGAGGGAACCTTGGCTTGGAACAGCGTTGATATTAAAACTCGTAACGGGCAGTGTGGAACTCTTTTTCCCTAGGTGAGACTGAATTAGATGCACCTCCGCCCTCCCGTGTCACGTTTTCAAATAGGTGTCACTATTCCTGTCCAACAAGTGACACTTGATACCTATATCAATTATTGTGCTAATTTTTACATTTATGATCGATTTGCTTTTATGGACATTGATAGGGATAGAGAATCTCTTAATTCTGAATGAAAAGTCAATTAAAATAAAATTAACTTTTGAAGATTATGATAGATCAATGGTTTTTTTTTATTGGCTTTTTGCCCCCATCAAAACATGTACACTAATAATCTAATGAGAAATATAAACGTCCGTCTGTGGCCAGCTTAACGCTAAAGATTGTTGTATGAAATCTCCTTTTAAAATATGCCCTGAGCGCGATATTTAATAGAAAAATGTATAACAAATTTATGACAAATATATTTATTTATAATAGCACAAAAATAGCCAACATGGCGATGTCACAAAACAGGTTAATATAATGAAATGACGCGTATTATAAAAGGAGCTTGGCGGCATCATTTACATTGGTGTGAAATTGTATTTTACGACATCGAAAGCTAGTGTGAATGTGGCCTTATTTAAAAATAATAATTATAAATATGTAAATTATTAATGAACTCCCCTGTAACAATGGATTTTGTCATGACAAAATGGAGTTTACGATATCTTATACTAGTCCCATTGCAAGTTAAATAGATTTTGCATAAAAAAATAATGTTCCTGTAACGGCGTAAAATAGTGGTTTTTTTTGTATAATTAAATAGTAAGGTTTATTATATAATGTCTAGGACAGTTATGTGAATATACGGACGTCGGATTGACTGACGATACTATAATACCTAAATTATACGCCTAATGCCTGATGTCACCATTTTGGGACCGGTTTAGGGGATTGTTTCTATAGCTTCATAGTCCCTGGGTCCCTTAACTATGTGATGCTTTAGGTTGTGTTGCTAAAATCGGGCATTAAATATGGTTTAAAATTCATCAGAAAAAAAGTGAAGGAAAATATCGTGAGGAAACCTACATAACCTTGAGTAACCTTGAGTAATTTAGGGTATATGTATGTATCTTGTTGAGTCGAGGCCTTTGCCCAGTAGTGGGACGTTAAAAGGCTGCTATTTATAATTTTAATATGGTTTGGTTATCGTTAGTCAGTCAGTCACGATCTGAGTGAGTGAGTTTGATATTGCGAGGGCTTGTTGGTGAAATCTTGAAGCGTTTAAAAGCTAAATTCGCGGCTAAAGTGCGAATTGTAGATACGCAAAGGGTGTTCGGAAGATGATTCTATTTTTTTACAAATGGTGCTACTATTTTGTTTTTTTTTCTTAGTCAAAGGATTGCTTGACCGAAAGTGGGTGCCGCATCACAATGAGCCTATACCAGGGGTCGACGACCTTTCAAACTATACATTTACAAAACTACCCACGTTTGCCCATATTTCTGTGGGACTGTGAAGTATTCGGTTGACAAAGCCGGGAACTGCCACTATTTATGTACCTTGGTTTTAACATACCCTTTACCTTTGCTGTTTTTTTTTTTAAAAGTAAAAGTGCATGCGTACAAAGTATACATGTCAGATGCGAAACTTCTTTGGCAAATGAGTTTTTAATTAATACAAATGTAAAACTTATGAACTAAGATTTCCGAGATTTAGACGAAGGTTTAAAGGATGATATGTTATTAATTTAATGAATTTAATTGTCATTAAAATGTTGAAAGTGTCTAAAGTTAATATAAATAATTTATTGAAATCTCAAATGACGAATGGCAGTGGAATTTGTCAATATTAGAAAATATTAAATAAATTTAAAAGTGGCAAATTAAAATGTCATTTGTAAATATTAAAAGTATCTAACTTTCAAACGAATTAGCATAAAAAAAGGTTGCTCTTCTTGGTGTCGTTGATCACGCGTTTCATCCATAAAAAGTTTACCCTCATGCGCCTAAAGAAGTTTCACTTCAAAAACTGACAGTAATGTACATTTCATTCGATATTAAGTGAATCCAATGGCAAGATCGTTCTTTCTAAAAAAAGTAAGCAGCAAATGCCAATATTACAATCGGTACTTGCCTCTAGACATGACCCGAAAGCACGACACTGGAAAGCAAACACGTAGTAACTCGCAAAGTATTATTTTTAAACTGTACAGTAATGTCGCTAAAATCAATGTCACGAAACAAAATAAGTTAATCTGTTTAAGAAAATATAGTCCACTCACACTTTTCAAGTAAAACTTCTTTACGCACGCTCGACTCGGGGAATAAGCTGGAGAAAGCGTTACGAAAAGTGTGATCGAACGAGCGGCGAACAATATATATTTTTTACGTAACAGACATTTATATGTTTTACTTCAGTCGTGTAATCTAAATAACACCCAAAAGTTTTTCTGTTTTGATGAACAGTTTTGAATTTGCCAGTTACCAGATGTTTGTTTTCCGGCGTCGATATGAGCAGTTAGCTTAATTTAATCCTTTCCTACACTAACCAGCTAGAATCTATAACGCAACGCAACTCGATGACATAATGTTGCTATTTAGGTCACTACAGTTCTTTCGCGTTAAGAATGCAGTGACACCAACTGATCACTGTGAAGTTGACCTTGTAATTTGAAATGATTGGTTAGGGGGCGGGGTTAAGTCGCCGCACAATGATGACTCACTGAATTCTTAACGCGAAAGAACTGTAGTATTTTATTAACACATCGGTACTTCCCCGGCAAAGTTCACCTAATTACCTGCTGTAATCAGCGAATACCAACTACTTATATGTAAGGTGTTGATAAGAAAATAATTAACTTTTCATAGGGCCACAGGTTGCCGACCCCTGGCCTATACTCGTTCAACATCACTCGTATTAATGGTAATTGTTAGGTGTACGTTTAGCTTTTGTAAGTCGTGCTGGTCGCGAGAGGCGCCGCGCTCGTTGATATATGGTTATTGAATTTCTAAACCTAATGTTTTTTGGTACGTTACATTTTGTTTACTTTCATATTATTACGATTATATTGTAAATAAATATTAAAAAAAAGCTTTGGATTTGAATTTATTGTTTTATTGCAAACACAATGGAACGAAAAAGCAACAGTAAAAAGAGACAGACATAAATTCATAAGATTTAACGTAGGATACAGTCTAAGATGGTATCGCGCTGACCTGGTAAGAGGTATGCGTTGTGATTTGAAAGTTAATGAAACCAAAAAGAGACAGACATAAATTCATTAGATTTAAAGTGGGATACTGTCGAAGATGGTATCGCGCTGCCTGGTAAGAGGTATGCGTTGTGATTTGAAAGTTACGAAAAAGAGACAGACATAAATTCATTACATTTAAAGTGGGATACTGTCGAAGATGGTATCGCGCTGCCTGGTAAGAGGTATGCGTTGTGATTTGAAAGTTACGAAAAAGAGACAGACATAAATTCATTACATTTAAAGTGGGATACTGTCGAAGATGGTATCGCGCTGCCTGGTAAGAGGTATGCGTTGTGATTTGAAAGTTACGAAAAAGAGACAGACATAAATTCATTACATTTAAAGTGGGATACTGTCGAAGATGGTATCGCGCTGCCTGGTAAGAGGTATGCGTTGTGATTTGAAAGTTACGAAAAAGAGACAGACATAAATTCATTACATTTAAAGTGGGATACTGTCGAAGATGGTATCGCGCTGCCTGGTAAGAGGTATGCGTTGTGATTTGAAAGTTACGAAAAAGAGACAGACATAAATTCATTACATTTAAAGTGGGATACTGTCGAAGATGGTATCGCGCTGCCTGGTAAGAGGTATGCGTTGTGATTTGAAAGTTACGAAAAAGAGACAGACATAAATTCATTACATTTAAAGTGGGATACTGTCGAAGATGGTATCGCGCTGCCTGGTAAGAGGTATGCGTTGTGATTTGAAAGTTACGAAAAAGAGACAGACATAAATTCATTACATTTAAAGTGGGATACTGTCGAAGATGGTATCGCGCTGCCTGGTAAGAGGTATGCGTTGTGATTTGAAAGTTACGAAAAAGAGACAGACATAAATTCATTACATTTAAAGTGGGATACTGTCGAAGATGGTATCGCGCTGCCTGGTAAGAGGTATGCGTTGTGATTTGAAAGTTACGAAAAAGAGACAGACATAAATTCATTACATTTAAAGTGGGATACTGTCGAAGATGGTATCGCGCTGCCTGGTAAGAGGTATGCGTTGTGATTTGAAAGTTACGAAAAAGAGACAGACATAAATTCATTACATTTAAAGTGGGATACTGTCGAAGATGGTATCGCGCTGCCTGGTAAGAGGTATGCGTTGTGATTTGAAAGTTACGAAAAAGAGACAGACATAAATTCATTACATTTAAAGTGGGATACTGTCGAAGATGGTATCGCGCTGCCTGGTAAGAGGTATGCGTTGTGATTTGAAAGTTACGAAAAAGAGACAGACATAAATTCATTACATTTAAAGTGGGATACTGTCGAAGATGGTATCGCGCTGACCTGGTAAGAGGTATGCGTTGTGATTTGAAAGTTGATGTAACGAAAAAGAGACAGACATAGATTCATTACATTTAAAGTGGGATACTGTCGAAGATGGTATCGCGCTGACCTGGTAAGAGGTACGCGTTGTGATTTGAAAGTTAATAATATAAAATAGCGTTGTTTAAAAATATTTCGGCGTGCCACTAATGTTATAAACTTATTTCGGCGGGCCATTTATGTTATGAGAATATTTCGGAGGGCCATTAACGTTATGAGAGTATTTCGGCTGGCAATTTATGTTATGAGAATATTTCGGCGGGCCATTAATGTTATGAGAATATTTCAGAGGGCCATGAACGTTATGAGAGTATTTCGGCGGGCCATTAATGTTATGAGCGTATTTCGACGGGCCATTAATGTTATGAGAATACTTCGGCAGGCCATTAATGTTACGAGAGTAATTGTATAAAAACTAAAAAAAAATTATATAGTATAAGACTTTATGGCGAATCAGTAGGATTAAAATAAAATAACACTTACAAAATCAATTCATTTTATTGAATAATTACATAACATTACAAACAACGAAACGTTGCCAACTGAAGTACTTGCTGATAAACATACGTACAAATAATAACATTACGAATAAAACTTAAACAAACGTGATGAGTGATGATACAGTATACGATGGTAGATCGCTAACCTAAAGTTTAGTGGTTTCTTAATGGTTCTTACACACCATTGTAACGATATTATTTAAAATAACTTGACATTCAAATATTACCCAAGAAAATTTTCAACTACCCACACCAGTCCCATAGCAGGGGGGGGGGGGNGGGGGGGGGGGGGGGGGGGGGGGGGGGGGGGGGGGGGGGGGGGGGGGGAGCTCGCCACGCAACTGGCCCCCACTGCATATAATTTTCCCCCCTGGAAAATGCTTTTAAGCACCCCCATTTAAAAGTTGGGAGTGTGGAAATGGGTGAGGAGGCAGAATACCCACTAAAAACCAGCGTTCCCTCCTCGTCCTTAACGGAATGAATGAATTATAAAGAATTAATGTAATTATAGAGTGGATTATAGAGATTGTGTTCATATTTGGCAATTCTTGCAATTGCGTTTTTAGTTTTAAAATTGTTGTTTTAATGCTTTGATTGTGAAATTGTTGTGATTGTTGTTCGTATAATTACATTCTAGGGACACATTTTTGTGCCAGTGTGAAGGCACACATATTCTAGATGTTGCATTCAGATGCAACCATTATTATATTGCTATAGTATTCAAGATTATCATTATGACAGTCTATTTGAGAAATATATAGATTCTAATTCTGGTAGTTGGTTGTAGAATTATTGTGACTGTGTGAATTGAATTGTTATAATTGTAATTTTAGTTTTTAAAATTGTTGAAATGATGTTCTATTTTTGCAATTGTTGTGAATATATTTTAGAGCCACATTGTTGTCTCTGAGGCATACAGATTCTGATTCAAGAATTGTTGTAAATGCGTTTTAATATCAGATTTAAAGCTCTCTGTAGTACTCAAATTCAACAATTGTTATAATTGGGTTAGATGTGAAATTGTTGTGATAGTGTGCGAAAAATTACTACACCGGTATCCCTGTGAAGAATGGCAAGACGTCGTTGGAGAGATGATGGGAAAGTAGGGAGGCTTTTGCCTAAAAATGGGTATTCCAAAATTGATATGAGTTAAAAGAAGGATCCAAAATATTTGACATATATTAATATTATTACACCATCATAGCTAATATTTTGAATTTGAATGTATTAAAAGTAACAAAAAAGTTATTCATAAAACGCAAAACTGATTTTGAAACAAAGTCTTATTATTATTATAATTGGATTCTGGAGATACATTTTTGACATAAATTCTAGTTATCGCATTCAGATGCAACAATTTGTAATGATAATCTATCGTTGAAATGTTCGGGTGAATAGATTTTAGGGGCACATTTATGAGGTAGATAGGAGACATATTCCGGCTATCCCATTCAGATGCAACAATTAAAATTGTTGTAATAACGTTCTATTTGTTGTTTGGCGTATAAATTCTGATTGAACAAATGTTTTGAGTGCGTTTTGGTACCAGACTTAATGCAACCATGTTCTGTTTTTGGAATTGTTGCAACTGCTTCAAATTTAACAATTGTTATAACTACATTTTCAAATTGTTGTAATAGCAGTCTATTTGTGATATTGTTGTCATTGTGAGCATATGAATTTATTCAGATTTAAGTATTGTAAATGCATTTTGATTCCAATATTAATGCAACTCAGTTCTAGTTGTGGAATTGTTGTGACTGTGTTTTGTTAATGGAATACTTGTGACTGTGACATATTATGTATTTTTGTATTGTTATGATTGCTTTAGTCCTTATTGTGATGTGTATATTTATTTTATAATAACTAATGGTCTAAGAAAGAATTTAACGTAGATGTAAAATGGCTTAATTATTGTACATATCAATGGGCCTTACATATAAAAAGTCAACTAGTATTTTATATATTTTGACGTTTTTGTAAATTCGATGATTACATCACGCCTGGATCATCGTTTTTTAAACATATGATTTATCTTTGAAACACTGTCTTATGATTTTATACTTGACTCTTTATACATAAGTGTTTTGATTTTGTAAGGTATTGAATTTGGTGGGTTTGTTAGTAAGTTATGGCATTGGAAATATGTTAATATGGCACTATTATTTCGGTGGTGAGCGTCCATTGACAACGGTTGAGAGCTCCTTCCACGATTTAACTTTGGGTTTAACTTTCGTCACTTTCTTTTGAACCGTCCTCTTAACCGTCACCTCTTCTTCAGACAGTAGTTTCCGCTTCCTCTTAACTTTCTTATCTTCAAACACGAATGAGTCATCGAATATATCACCGCTAGTGTTTACTGAACCATTTTTTTTATCTTTGGTGGGTTCTTCACCTATAATAGCACTGATAGGGCTATCGAATGAAACTTGTCGTGGATTTCTTTTAGATTCTACAGAAGTTTGAGTTGCTATGTTAACGTGATTCTTTTTTGAAGGAGGCGTTGCTTTCGGGGCTATTTTAGCCTTTTTAACTTTCACTAAAACTGTCGGTTCTAATGATTTCCTCTTCTTCGTTCTACCTCGAACTTTTCGTATACTTTCCTCTTTATCTTCTTCATCGCTTTCTATGACAACTGGCTTAGTTTTCTGCCCTCGTCTTAAAGGTTTAATGTTAATTATTTCTGGCTCTTCGTTCTCGCTATTCTCATCTTTAATAGTTTCTTTTACTTTCCGACTCCGTTTTGTAACTTTAATGTTTTCTGTTGAAGTGTTCTTTTTGAGAACTTTATCATCATCTGTATCATCAATTTCGTCTTCTATAATAGCTTTATTTCCCTTTCGTTGTTTATTGGTAAAGTCTAATGTACTATTTCTATTTACTCCAGCTGATTTTAGGTAACTGTCAAATATTTGTTTACATTTGACATAATCCACATTATCTTTTGGTTTCAATGTATTAATGTATTCAAAGAACTTTATGAGTGCTTCTGAAAATCGCAAACAGATATCTAAGATCTATTTCACAATAATCCTATAATGTTAAACTTCATGTTAAAATGATAACGTTTATAAGATACTGCATTATTGATACCAAACATATCATAACGTAAAGTTAAAAATTTGAAACTAAATTAATTGTTTTATAATATATGTGAAAGTACTAATTGTCTATAAATATTTAATTGGTTGGTTTAAACATTTTTTTAAAATATAGTTAGTATATAATTTGCTCGGTTTGATATCTTTTGTCTAATAATTGTCTTATATATTATACTTTACATAAATACTTCTTATAATCATGTCTTTTTTAAAAATGAACAGCGCGTGCGTACAAAATACACATGTCAAAAGTGAAACTTCTTTGGCAAATTAATTTTTAAGTCTTGCTTATATTTAGACAAATCTAAAACTTTAGATTACCGAGATTTAGAGGGAGGGGAAAAGGAAGATATGTTAAGAATTCAATTGTCATGAAAATATTAAAAGTGTCGAAAATTAATACAAATAATTTATTGAAATCTCAGATGAGGAATTGTAACTAAAAATGCCACGTATTTTTCACAATATTAGAAATTATTAATTAAATATTATTTTTCAAATTAAAATTTAGAAAAGAGAATATTTTTATTTTATATTTTATGAAAAATGTTATATTAAATTATTATATGACTAGTGGCAAATTAAAATGCTACATGTTATTTGTAAATATTAAAACTACCTAAACTTTCAAACGAATTAGCATAAAACGCTGCACATCTTAGTGACGGTAATCACGCGTTTTATCCGTAAAAAAATTACCCTCAGCCGCCTAAAAAAGTTTCACTTCAAAAAATTTAATTTATTCAATCCTGTAACTATTCTACCAAACTAGCGATGTAGAGAATAGTTTGTCTTACCAGGTACATCCGGGAAACGTGTTTTTATTTCATTTCTGACATTTTTCATGAAAGACTCCTTCATAGCCTGCACAGTTTTGGATTGCTTCAAGCTTTTCTCCCAGGGAAGTTCCCCCACAATCCACTGCAGCATATTGTAGCCGAGTATTTCCAGGTCACCTCTCATTGTGGGCACTGTAAATATTTAAATAACATTATTTTCGGCATAAAAACTGCAATCACGCTAAGAAATAGATACAATATCTAAATAAGGTAAACCTGTGCCTTAGGGGTTGGCTTTTTCTCAATAAAAACATATTTAAATGGGTAGTGTTTGTGTGTATACATGTATGTGTATGCGTGTTCATGGTTATGTGTGTGTGTATGAGTATGTGTGTTCATGGGTGTGTGTGTGTGCATGTCAATTAGTTAAAAAGTGTATTTTTTACTTTGAAATCAAATGCACAAAGGGTTTTAAAGTGAAACTTATTTAAGCGCATGAGGGTAAATTTTTTACAGATGAAACGCTATATTAGCGTCACGAAGATGTGCAGCGTTTTTATGCCAATTCGTTAAAAGGTTAGATAATTTTAATATTTACAAATAACATGTGTCATTTTAATTTGCCACTTATCATTTAATAACTTAATATACTATTTTTCATGTTTATTTACAATTTGTCATTTGACATTTCAATAAATTACTTGTATTCATTTTTGACACTTTTAATATTTTAATGACAATTAAATTCCTAACATATCTTCCTTTTCCCCTCCTCTACGTCTCGGAAATATAAAGCATTAGATTTGTATAAATATAAATAAGACTTAAAAATTAGTTTGCCAAAGAAGTTTCACGTCAGACATTTGTACTTTTTTCTGAAGTGTGTGTGTGAGTGTACTTGAAGTGAACGTTATTGTATGTGTTTGGCTATATCCAATTATTATTACAGTATATACTATAGTAATCTTATATCATTATATAAGTATAAACTACTGTGTCATGAACATTAAAAATGTATAATTATTCAAATATTATTAGTTAAAGCTTACCTCCGAGGTGGGCATCTCGACTGGTGTATTCAATAGTACCATTGTGAGCACATTTTGGGTCTGCTTTGAATTCTTTCTCATTCACTCGGCTGGCCAAGCCAAAGTCTACTAAATATGCCTGGTTCTGTGTGCCTTTCTTAAGGCCCATCAAGATATTACCACCTTTGATATCAGCGTGGACATAACCTTTGTTGTGAATATACTCTAAGACCTCAAGCTGCAGAAATATGTGTAAAGAATTCTTATAATTCTCGTATGCTACACTATATTAATAAGTAAGTACGTAGCAGCCCATTAATGTCCCACTGCTGGGCACAGGCCTCCTCGCTCATGTGAGAAAGGGTTTTTAGAGCATAGACCCACCACACTGCTCCACTGCGGATTGGCAGGCTTAGTACACAAGTGCACTCCCTATTCCTTCACTCTCATAGTCCGATGTGACGGGAATCCGACACGACCGGAGAGATCGGGCGCAGGACCGACGGCTTAACGTGCTCTCCGAGGCACGGGGGTGAATCACACCGCCAACTTCCCAACTTCGGGCAAATATTGAGAAAATCTTAATAGAAAACTCAATATCGATTTCGAACTGGCCCGACCCGGGACTCGAACCCAGGACCTCAAGTCTGTAGTCGAACATGCTAACCACTAGACCAATGAGGCAGTCACACTATATTACCCATTGGTAAATTGGAAACAATATTTACTGAGTACTGTTATGGTGTAAGGTGGCAGACACAAAAAATACTTTTACTTTACATAAAAAAGAGCAATATAATGCACATATATAAATTAAAAAACTGTGCTTCTTTAAGAGCAAATGTCAAAGAAACATCCATTCTCATTATATTAAATAACATTTTATATATTTGTAATGATCATTACAAGCAAGAAAAACATGTAATGAAATAATTTAGAGTAAAGAAGGGTCAGGAATTATTTGTCCTAAGCATATTTAATTATGTTATATATGATACTGCAATCATTCTAAGTACTTTATGGATAAAAAAATGTATTTTAAAGTCCAGAAATCATTTGGTGGACTAAAAAAAGATATTATATACTTTAATAATTGCAATATATAATATACTTCTCTCTCCTTTCCGGACGGTTTCCTTATAAGTTGGGTTGTCTGGAAGAGATAGCTAAAGACCACCCATTGTACATTAGAATTATTTTAAGTGAAGTCATTGTATTACTTTTTTTTTTGTGGTGTTCAATAAAGTATACTATCTATCTATCTAAACCTCATTGTTGAAATTAACTCTACATAAGCTCGAGTACTATTCTTACATATAGTTGATGTACATTGATAGAAATGCTTAGATTTGAATCAAATTTCATAGATCTAAGTTTATATGATTCAATATAAAATGTTATTTATGCAAACATTGCAATGAAATGTAAAAATACTGAGTTTTTAGCTGATATCTTTGTGATAAAACAATATAGTGAGAAATTTATTAGCAAAAGATGGACTATACAATATTTAATTAGAGAATATTTTGATTTTGATAAATAATAACTTTTAAATACAAACCATCTGTAGTCCTAATAAAAACACAGTAGAAGTAGGGAAGTTCCTTCCCGCCTGCAAGAAGAGGTCCCATATATTTTGACCATACCTCTCTAATACTAAGTACCTATATTTTTCACCCTTGTATTCATGGGAGCCATTCCCATAGAATGATGGCATACCAAATGTTGTAAGTTTCTTATCTTTTATGAATTTCATAACTGAAATTGAAAGGATTTTGTTAAGCATGCTATCTTCAATGCATGTTTCTTTGTGACAAATACATTTTAAGTGTACTTACTATCAGCTTTGTTAGCGTTTTTAATGTAAAAATGCATTTCCACAAACAGTGGTCCATTTTCATGTGGTTCCTGGTGACAAACATTTGTGGTATACAAAAATGAAACTAAATAACTGAGAGTAGATTTCAGACAAATTATGATATAATATATAAGGTTTTGATAAGATAAATAGTGTTTAGATTAGATAAATAGCAGTTCATTAATGTCCCACTGCTGAGCACAGGCCTCCATAGTTATAGGAGAGCAGGTTTTTAGAGCATGGAGCCACCATACTATATGTTGGCAGACATAGTACAAGTACAGCTGCAGGCAAATACTGATAATTTCTTGACAGATAACTCGGTAAGTGAATTTGTCTAACCCAGAACTCTTAACTTAGGAGCTCATCTCTATAGTAGCATAGCCTGAGGACTACAATAATAAGGATGTTAATTCACTGTAACAAAGTAGTAGTGTGCTGTGCTTGCTGTACTGACAGAGGTCCTAGATATCCAACATTTTGCTGTCTAGTATGATGCTGTGTGTGTGATAATTATCTGTGTCATGGCATCAAGTGAAATCACAGTCAAGCACTTACACTGTGCACAAACTGTAAAGAGTTTAACTACCTTTGAGCACCTAGTCTGGAACTATCTTTTGACTGTATCATAAATTATTTATTTGTTAGCCAGGGCATGAATGAGTGCTGGGGGTGGCCTATTTGCAACCAGATGAATTTAATTTCCCAACGTAAAGCCTATCTTCAAACTGTTAAAATAAATTTTGATTTTGAGAGCAATATACTAAATGATGGGCGCATAGAAAAGATCCCAAGAACCATAGGAGTATTGAAAGACAATAAACCGAGGTAGGCCATGTACACAAAGAATATAATTATGATAAGGTACTAAATTACCTACAAATTATCCATATTATTACGATAAACTTACAATTTTTATTACAAAAGGATAACTCCCGCCTTTCTTAGGCGAACCAGTGTGTTCACATGCCGAATATATTTCACCGAAACCACCAATACCTATTGAAGGGCCGATACGCCACTTCTTTTTACTTAATGTGTCATTTATGACCTCTCCAAGAGGAATAGGAGCAGGCATTTTGTATCCATTGGTTTTCTTTTTTGGCGCCGCAGCCTTTTTGATCCTTCCACTCATTATGAACAAATAATGTCAGTAACCCCTTTATATCCAATTGTTATTAAACATCTAGCAGAATGCCCTACATTTAACAAAATGAAATTATAATTTGTAAAGTATTTCAACACAAATTTGTAAGCAAAACTTTAAAACGGCGTCTTAAGTCTTTATCTCTACAGCAACTCTTATCTTTATTCTTTACCACAGATTAACTTATCTCTATTCTCTATAGCACTGAACACAAAACACAACATGGCTACACAACCACAGACTAATATAGAGACTAAAGACACCATGTCAAACTTTATAGGTATTCTAATAAATGAAACGCTAATCGCTTAATACATTTATTTATCTGTAATACATTAAAATAGTGCGATAATAAATTGGCAGACACAATATCGAACGAAATCTCAGGAACAATTGTGCGAGTGTTTTCGCCTCTCCTGTGTCAATTGCAGTGTGGACAGCTACAAACTGGTGTGGCCCTCTACAAATTACTTATCCTAATAGTATAATGTCGATGTAGTTTAAATGATTGCTTTAAATATTTCAATATTCTTTTATCAGCAACAGTTTCGATTTCACGAACAGTCATTTTCATATTCCAACACCCCCGAAAATCGCCAAGTTAAAATATTATCCCAAAAAACTATGACTGTATTGTTAAGACACTGAGCATGTTTCTAATAACCCATCTTCTAATAACCCAAAGCCGATTTTCAATTGAGTGAAGTACAAATAGGCGCATAACTTCTGTTTTTGAAATTCAAATGAAATTTTTTGAAATATACATTTTTGTATAATGATTTGTAATTAAAATTTTATGCAAATGCTTTTAATATAATTTGTGATTTAATTTTATTTATAAAGATTTATTTTACAACAAATATCATTTCAATTTACTAATATTCCACTCAAATAAAACACAAATATATAACGACTAACTTTTAATAAATTTCCATAAAAACACATAACATTCCATTATATTATTTTTATAATTAATATAGAGTTTTCACTAGCCTTAAATATAATCATTAGTTTATTTTTAATTTCTCTAAGAATTACAATAAGAAAAGGATTAACACGGGTAATTATCTTTAATTCATAATAAATTAAGCAGTAAATAATTTCTTTAAAATAAAATTTAAGTTCTTTAATAAATAATTTACAAAATCAATAATTTAATTAAATATTATGCATATGAATAAGAAAGATCTAATATAGACAAATTTAAAATTAAGACTTACGCATCTAACCTTTGAATGACTAATCTATTTTTAATGAATAAATAATTTTCATATAAAATAGAAAGCGAAATATACAAGGTGGGGTGACATTCTGGAAACAAGAAATTATTATTAACTAATAAATACACAGTACTTGTGAAAGAGTAGCAACAGAGTTATATGAACAGGGCCTGTAGACAAGGAGACATTCTAAGTACACTATCGCCAGTACATCGCTTAAAATATGTATGGGATTGACGTTTCACATCGATATCACATGATCCTATGAACATATTGTATGGTTCTAGTTGTTCGACGTAGCGTCCGGAGTTCTTCACAACCAAGTTGTGGGGTACGAGCCTCGAGGCAATGCCTCATTACCCGGGCTTATTTTCTCAGGCATCGTCGATGCCCGGTATTTGGGTCTGCCCGTCATTCAAACGGGCTGGTTCCTACCAGCTTACACCGGCGGAACCATCCAAGTCAATCCGAGTTCTGTCACTGCCGCCGTAGCGTTATAATACTTAGAATGTCATCTTGTCTAGGTGGCCAGGAACGAAATCATGAAAGTAATCAATATAACATAAGCTGTAGAACAAGGCTGTTGCTAGTTTTACATAAAATTACTTAATCTTTTATAAGCTTAAGTATTAAATTGGGGAAAAGTATGACACAAATCCTTTTTAAATATCTAATTGTGCTGCAAAATACATATTTGCCTCTATTGTGCTCGTTCTCCTTAAAATACTGACTTAAAAATAAATCGTCCACTTAAGTTATTAATTTTTAATTATCTGCTTCGGTTTTAGACTATACAACCTCGTCTGAATTTTTTTATTAAGTAAACTATATCCGGTCTCCAAGATCCCGACTAACTATACCTAAAATTTCATGTGTAAGCGTAAAAACTAAACAATTGGAGTTACTTTCTCATTTATATTACAGATAATGCTTAATAGAGATCGTCATCGTCTTCATACGACATTGTGTACCAGTCTCTAGCTACGTCTTCATAAATAAGTCTTTTAACTTCTTCGTCGTATTGTGGATGTAGTATTCGAGGGGAACGGGCTCGAAACTCTAAGGGGACGTCGTAACACTTGCAAACACAGCAGGCGGGGAACTTGAACCAATCGGCAAATATACCGCGGCATTCGTTACGAGGGTCGTAGGCAAGTAAGCGGTGTAAGCGGTATTGTTGTTCACACCTGGAATGTAATTAAAAATATTAACGTCCACAAAAAACAAATCGACAATTTCTTTTTCAATATTTACAATGATAGATACAAGAACGAAAATTCCTGAAATAAGGCGAATCTTATGGCTAAATGACCTACGGACCTAGTTTAATCTCAGCACCAGATCCTTTTCCACTTCAACTGTGTCCAAAGTACTAGTGACCCAAAATGATGGGAAAAGTAGATGACACCATAAGCGGAAGATTCTGCGGAGGCCGCATGTCTTCCATATTTTTGATTTCGTTACTACCGATTTCCGAAATCTATACTAATATTATAAAGAGGAAAGATTTGTATTTTTGTGTGTAACGAATAAACTCAAAAAGTACTGGACCGATTTTAATAATTCCTTTTTCATTAGAAGGCTACATTATCACCGAATAACATTGGCTTTATTTAGTACTAGATTACTATAGAAATCTTTAGAAATTCCTATTAAAACCAACCGAAGAAGTAAAAAAATTAGCTATAAAATGTCTTTCATCGCATACGCTGTGAAGAGTATTAATGATATGATATGATAATGACAAAAAAATGTTCTACAATATTATAGAATATATTAATATCTACAAAAACACTTCGCGAGACTTGGAATATCCGATTATTCCATTCAAAAGATATCATGAAATTAAAATAAAAATACATGCCGGCGGCAGCCGCCACGCAGCGCATCGAATAATTAACTCGACGAGAGAGGGGCAGTGCGGGAGAAGGGGGTTCACCATTATGAACTAGGTAGCCGGTCGGCTCCTTACGCAGTGGACGCAAGTGACATTGAATATTTCGAGTTTTTTTTAACACTTTTTATGCTTCACTTAAAAAGTTCTTTTCAGAGCTACTTAGTTTTAGTATTAGGAATCACACTTTTACATAATATTTGTCAATTCATGGTCGTTTTAATTATCATGTTTATAACTTAAATATCTGTATCTATTTATGTCTACCCGTGCGAAGTCAGGACGGGCTGCTAGTATAAGATATATTTCGATATTTTTTACTACATCTAAAATTTAACTTCATAAAATAAACATTTCGTAGCATAACTTTGACGTGGTCTATAAACATACAAAAACAACATGAACGTATCCTTTACTCGATTAGACATAAAAAGTAATTATACAGCTATAGGTAAAATTACAAAAAATAAAAGTTTTTGATTAATCACAAGAAATGCCCCTTTATGTTTATATAGGTATTTAACCATTAGGTCAATGTATTTTTTTGAAAGAAAATGATAGTTTATCGATTGAATTGATTAAAGAATACTGTATCGTGAAAAAACGTCTAAACCACTTCTTTAGGGAAATGAATGGTGCTGAGTTTCTATAATATAAATCAAGTTTAGCCTTTATCGCAAAAAAATAATGCATAATGAGTAGATGAAATTAAATACTTTCTTTTTTCTTCTTAAAACGCGCGGTAGTCTGCTATTAACGGCTAGCAAACACAAATTAAACGACGCAGCTTATTAAAAGTTTGATAGGAGTCATCTGACAGTTGCCTGTAGAAAGGATCAGTGTTGCCATTTCAATTAAGAACCGGATAATAAAAAAAAAGTTTGTAATTCTTTTCGATCTACATTTCATAAATTTTATCTCCCCATTCTTATTTTTATTACTTAGCTATAATAAATGAATTTTCGACGTTTAAGACGGGATATAATAGGCAGACACCTAAAGATTGACTTGATTATGTTAAAACGAAAAAAAATATAATGTAACTTCTACCTGCAACCTTCTCTGCAATACATCTGTTTATGTTTGTGAACGCAGGTCTCAGAATGTATGTATTGCTCAAAGGGATACATGTTGAGAAGGGCAAGCATTTCTCCGCGTGTGCTGTTTGCCCAGAATGGCGCCATCATTTCTTCTTTGGTTTCACAGGCATTTCTGTAAGCGTAAAGTAAAATAGATTTATCATCGTTATAAATTATGATTGCTAAACTCGCTTTCCGTTATCTATGTATCCTGTACAAACGTAGGAGGAAAACTACTCCACCATGTAACATTATGAATGATGTGTATTTCTGTCCACATTATCTAAACTTATTGCTGCATACAATAATAAAAACTATTCTTTTTTGTGGTATGTAGTAATAATTCATCAATTTATTTCCCAAAGCTAATTACAATTGTATTATAATATTGACCATTTATTTTAGATCCCAGTTTATAAAAGATAATACTACTTTCAATTTAAACAGCAACTTCTATTTGTTAAGGCTTTTTATAAACAAATAAATCCTGATAATAACTAAAATTGATATACTTAATTAAGAGAAATTTGCTTCTTACGTTTTTATGTGCAAAGATAATAGAAAGCATCACGTATTCCTTCTACAGGATCGTTATATGGAATCAAAATGGAGTCTATTTACTTTTAAAGAACTATCCAATCGAATATAAATAGTTAGATGGTACATTCAAATACAAATTATTAGACAAAAACTAGAAAGCTTTCTATTTTAAAACCCACAGACAACCATTGAGAGTAAAATAATATTAACAAAGCATATTTACGTTACGGTAATAATGTAAATATATTCCATAAGTCTGGGTGAAAGTGTGAGCTGACGCAAATATTGAAAACCTGTTTTTGGATAACAAAGTTCAGTCTGATCTCATCCATGTTATCGTGTTTTTCCATAACTAAGTTATACTCAAAACCGCACCGGATGCTGTTTATTTCCTTTATTTCATAACTCGCTTTCGAATATTAATGACAGAACTCAAGAAAGCTGAACTTACAAGGAGGGTATTTGTAAATTCAACGAAATTTTTTAGATTAACCTTAACATAACCGTAGTAGAATCAGAGTCACCGACATAGTCCTGCGAATCGCGAACCTAAAGTGGCAATGGACGGGGCACATAGTCTGAAGGATCGATGGACGTTGGGAGCCCAAGGTGCTGGAGTGGCGACCCGGCACCGGACGGCGTAGTGTAGGGAGACCCCCCTCAAGGTGGTCCGACGACATAAAGAGGGTCGCCGGTAGCCGCTGGAGCTAGGCGGCGCAAGATCGGGCCTTGTGGACGTCATTACGTCAGACCTATGTCCAGTAGTGGACGTAGTTGAAGCGACAACGACGACGACGAAGGAGATGTTTTCCGATTGAAATACGAGATTTGACACAAGAAAATGTAAACTATTCGTGATTCTTTGGAAGATGAGGAACACAATTCAAAAATACTAACTTTACTCGAGAACCGTTAGAAAATGAAACAAAATGTTTAAATCTAACAATATTACAATGAAATTTTGTGATGCCAGAACGATTTGCAGATATGAATATTACTTTTGAAGACAAGAAAAAAGGACTGTCCTAGATAATGTATCCATAACTAATATTTTGGACTGTGTGATAATTCATCGAAAGCAGAAGCAAGTTATGAAGCAGTTTATCTAATACGAGCACATAACATTTGAGACCTTGCATTTTAGCAGCCATAAGTATAATTGAGATAAATCTTAAAATCAAAAGTATCGTCATATCTATCTACGATGGAAAGCAAACAAATAGTGATTTATCCATGAGCAATAAAAATCTTTTCATTTATAGAGTTATTATTTTTAAACGCTATATTTTGCAAACATATTGAATTTAGCAGCATTATTCTAATGGTGTGTTAATTTTTTTCGAGTTAATACGTATTTGCTTTCCAGCGTCTATATTATAATTCATCACTTTTTAAAACACATGAAAACTTACGCTCCCCGGAGTTTAATGACAGAAGGCCGCATTGTTTCCTGATGCTGCATTGGTTTTGAATGAAACTCTTCTTTCTTTTCAGTTTCTTTGTTGTCTATACGATCTATTTTTACCTTTTCATGTTCGGAAAAAAGTAGTGTGGGGGGCAATGTTGAAGTATCAGTGTTACTTTTCCATCCCTCTTTACTGGTTTCCGTAGTCACATCATCATATTGATCTTCATCAATTTCTGTGTTATTTAAAGCGTTCTCAGTTGTCGTTGTTGTATTTCTTTCTGTACTATTTTTATTTTCTGCAACTAAGGGTTCGCTTTTAGAAGTGCCTGAAAAATTTGGATATATGCTGTTCGTTTCTATACTCTGTTTGATTACAGCTTCCAAAGTAATGACATCTGGGTCCAAATTGTTTATTTCAATATTGGCAATACTTTCAAGTTTAGTTTTATATGATATGCCTTTATTGTCGTTCAAAGTTTCATTATTATTTACGACAGATGTACTGTCATTTTTTTTGGTTTCTGTTTTGTTATTATAGTTACTCAATGGTTTAACTTTTAAATATTCGAAATCACCCTTTTTTTGTTTCTCTATATTGGACTGAATTGGCCTAAAATGTGGTTTATCTTTCATGGAACGTGAGTAACTTTTCTTCATATACATCATTTTGGTTTTAATGAAATCCTCAGCAAAGTTACTGTTCTCGTTATCATTATTGACTTCGTCATCGTCGTCATCGATAAAATTTTCTAATTCCGCTTTAAGTACTGAAATGTGACGTTCTTCTCCATACATTCTTCTCATTAAACCCTATAAAAATTAAGTGTTACGATTATTGGTACGATAACAATTAGCGAATATGTAATATATAGTTACTTGGACCAGCTCATTATGTTATATAGACAAAAATGCCATATTACACGATTTACGATGGTTTAGTACGAGGATTTTAATTGCTTATGAGTATAGGACGAAACTTATTTTCGTAGCCAGACCAAATGCAGGCAGCTAAGCTAATCTGCATATATGTCAATTAATCGCTTCATGGTCGTCATTTAGAAGTATTTTGACACTTGCATTGGAATAGCCTTTTATTTCCTCACGATTTTACAGAAGAATAAAAATAAACATGACTAATCCTATCGTGTGTGAGTGGGTGTGTGCGCATGTGAATTTGTGTGCGTGCGTGAGTTCTTAATCTATAGTTATATAATTGTTTTTTTATTATATCACAAGGCTACCTTGTCGGGTATACGCTCCCCCAGTTCCTCCCATTTTTTATGTCCTTAGCCCTTTCTATGCATTTCTCTCCAGCTGTTCTGGTTAAATCAGCGTTCCACCGCCTTTCCGTCTACTCATTCGCCTCTTGCCAGTCGGGCCTGGCCATATAGTTGTTGTTAAGGTCCACCTTTATCTGTTAATCTGATTATGTGATCTGCCTTGGACTGCACGGGACTGTTAATAATATAATAATAATTTAAAATGACATACCTGATTTTCCCTGATAAATCGTCGTATGGCATGCCAGGGGTAGTTGGTGCCTGGTGTAGTACAGTAGCTCTGCTTGCTGAGGTCGCAGGGCACTTCGGGGTTTTCTTTGGCGCGCTTGGAGCGGTTTGGGCGCGCGCAAGCCGACGCGTAGTCGTAGCCAAGTGCCACTGTCCATGTCACCTACTTGCGACCAAAAGACAGTTTTACTTTTTATAGTAATAACGCCGACCATATATATGTCTAAACCCAACGAAATTGTCATCAAATGGGAATATGCAGACGTAGATGTGTTCAAGGATTCTCTGGGCGTCCAATTCTCTTACTCACACAATAAAAACCAGCGTCGTTATTTCATCCGTGTATTTATTTTGTGCGGACGTAATAGGATTCCGTTGGTCGAGCTAACCCGCTGCTGTCAGTGCCAGGTTTCTACTACTATACCTATAAGACAGCTAAAGCACTCGGAAATACATTTACGCATAAAACCCACCACATGGACTAGGAGTGTCGGACACAGCAAAGGAGAATGCCTCGAAATACACATCAAAAGGCAGAGGAACCCTCTTCATTGGCAACTGATACAACGGAGAATCATTTGCGTATTTCTCACATGTGTCCCAGACCTCAATATAAAGTTGGAATTATCCATTCCAATTGCCCTGGGCAGACATTAAAACGTTTCTCTTTATAAAAAGATACTTGGTCGCTTGATTGTTCTCTCCACTGCATCATTACGGTTTTCGGAGATGAAAAACATCATGAGGCAATTTGCAGACCCTAGGAGTAATCCAGGGAATAATTCCGGGATATATGGAGCATGCCAGCTCGCAATGGAGAGCAGCTTGGTGAGTCTATGCTCTAAAAATTCTCTCTCCTATTAGTGTGGAGCCCTGTGTTTAACAGCGGGACGCAAAAAGACTGCTTACATACCCTACCATGCCCTGTAACATCAGCTTTGTACCAATAAAAGTCTATTTATCTATTTAAATAGGTACATAAGTGTTATGTGTACTAATTCTACAGACCTGGCACCAGCTCGCAGCGATATGTCATGCAGCGATATGTCATGCAGCGATATGTCATTTTGTTAAAAGGTGCTAACGTATTTTAAATCTGTTGGCTGTAAATGTTGAAAATATTATGTTAGGAATGCAAGTGATAAATGTAATGGATAACGTAATTAACATAAACGCCAAAATGTTTAGTGTAAACTAAACCTAGTGCACCGGGACAAGTCTTGATGTCTTGCAGTCTGATATTATTTGTAACTATTTAATATTTACAGTTGGCGAAGTAATTCTTATGTATGACTCGTACAACTTATTCTTCGTCATATACAAGAGAGAATATACAAATTTGGTTTTCGCAAAAAGGTTACAGTGAGTCAATCTTAAAAATTGCCGTTTTTAAAGAAAAACAAAGATTTTTGCGCTACATTATGCGTCTACGTACTACACGCAACAGATTGTCTCAAAAGGAATACATTTTTCTCGTTTTTCAAACAAATTAGTCAAGTTTTATAATGTTTATACATTTAAGCCAAATAACACTTATCTATAAACGATTATTCACTGACTCACGAGAATATCTCCAAAAAAAATTATCTAATTGACATGAAAATCGGCATACGTTTTCTTTTCGCAATGTAGACTTTCGCTGAGAAAGGATATCTCCACGGTTTGGAGAACTAGGCGGGGCATGACCGGGAAATATCTAGTACTATATATATATATATGGATAAAGCCTTCCTCGAAAAAATGGGTACTTCAACACCAAAAGAGTTGTCAATTCGAAAGAAAATCCTGAGTTAACCGTGTTCACAAAACAACAAAAAAAATAAACCATGTTCGTTTAGCTCAATCATAAAAATTTGTTTAATAAAAAATTTCATTCCAATAAATTTTGGTAATTATCACTTTTCGTGTAAAATTGATAATGTGTAGGATATAGAAATATTGATATTATTTTCGTGTTTTAATCGAAAAATATTAATCTTAGGAATAAATTGATAGGAATCGAAATTCTAGAAAATTTAATCCCGAACAACTTTGGTCATCACCATTTTTCACGTAAATTCGAAAATAAGTGAGATATTGAATGAACAAAAAATGACCCTTAAATCAAAGATTGCAATACGATGCGGATATCGAAAACCGAAAATTAAACTGTGAACCCTTCCGACGATTCCCTAATAGTAAAAATTGCTGTAAATTCGACTGTAGACTAGTTTTATAACATTAGTATATACGAGTACATGTTAATGAGACATTACAACACATTTGCATTGGACTTGGGCATAACACGACGTGCCTTCCGCTAAGTAGAAAGTCGGTACTAAAAGTGAAACCTAGGCTTAATTATATCTTCAATCAGTGGGCGTTTACTTTCGTTTGGACAGGTGATCGGGCATTTCGAGAGCGACGGCCCAGATTCGATTAATGAATGCATTATTTGCATTACGGCTGATTTATCACCGCGTTCACTGTGTCAATTTATTGATATTTAGTTATTAGAACCGAGAAACTCAGAGCCAGTAGTTTTTTTTGCAATCAATAACGGAACTGACAAAATTAACATTCACTTCAATATTAAAACATTACGTCTTATTAATTAGTTTCGTCTATTGATAATATTGGTTTATAGACATTTTCAGAACAGCCTTTTACGAAGAATGTAACGGTTATTTGATATCTAACCATAAAATGAGCGATTAAAGTCCCTTGAGATTATAATTCCACTTGTTTACTCAATATCTATAAGAATATATTGGTTTATCATCATTACGATAAAATTTCAATTTATTTTGTTACAGAAGGGCCACAAATATTGTAAGGATATCGGTGCGGGTCACAAATGTTTATTTATTTATTTTGGACAGCCAACAGCAAGTATATATACATTTAATTTTTGAACAGACAGAACAAAAGTACATTTAAATATGTCCAACTAATAATAAACCATCAAATCATACAAAAATGATTATACATGAAGTAAGATTAAATTAAATTATATATAATGTCAAGTTGATGTTATTATTAAATGTAAAAAACAGCTAGATATTAAGTACAAATAGATAATCAATAATCAAAAAATGTGATCAGGATATTGGTGCGGACTACCGATGTTATAAGGATATTGATAGGCACTGATCTCCTTATAACATTTGTGGCCCGCAGCGATGTCCTTACAACATTTGCGGCCCGCAGCGATATCCTTACAAAATTCGTTATCCGCAACGATATCCTTATAACATTTGTGGTCCGCACCGATATCGTTACAACATTCGCGGCCCGCAGCGATACAAAATTCGTTATCCGCACCGATATCCTTATAACATTTGTAATGCGCACCTATATCGTTACAACATTTGTGGCTTGCACCGATATCCTGATAAAATTCGTGGCCCGCAGCGATATCCTTATAAGACTTATGGTCCGTACCAATATCGTTACAACATTTGTGGCCCGCAGCAATATTCTTATAATATTTGTGGTCCGCAGCAATATTCTCATAACATATGTGACTTATACCAATGTTATTATAACATTAGTGGCCCGCTACAATGACCTTATAACATTTGTGGTCCGCACCCATATTGTTACAACATTTATGGCCTGCACCGATATCCTCATAGAATTCGTGGCCCGCAGCGATGTCCTTGTAAGACTTATGGTCCGTACCGATATCGTTACAACATTTGTGGCCCGCAGCAATATTCTTATATTTGTGGTCCGCAGCAATATTCTCATAACATATGTGGCTTATACCAATGATATTATAACATTAGTGGCCCGCTACAATATCCTTATAACATTTGTGGCCCTTCTAAAATAAAAGGTTACCGACATGAAGTCGCCTATTGGAATTTATAATAGTTTAATCGTAATTTTTCAAATGAATACTGATTTTTAATTAAATTTATTGGAACTGATTCAACATATTATATAAGTAACGATAAACAGAACTGAGGTTACCATATAATTAGTTTGGTGTAGACGGACGGCGAGTGAAAGTGAGTGATGGTATTTGGGAGCAGGTTGTGTATTGTCGTCACGTCACAACAAAGCGAGATTGCAAACTAACATTTAAGTCGTTTTATATTGTCATCATGACACGTATATTATAAATAATACTAGCTGTCGCACAATCGTCGAAATTTGACTAAGATTATTTCAAATTGTAAGTAAAGATTTAAGTACACCGATTAAATCCAGTCTAATGGATAAAAATATTATAGTGATGGCAGTAAAAATATATAATAAATTACCGCTTTACTTTAAAAACATTAAAGAATTTACAGTATTGAAAAGCAAATTGCGGAATTTTTTGGTAGGAAAATATTACTATAGTGTAAATGATTTCCTAAAGGACGACTTATGCTTTTATGATAAAATATGAAATAATTTCATTTGACATTAATAATTACTGACATACTAAAATTTTGACATCACTAAATATTTGCATGCCATTAAATGGCAAATACAGTGGAACTATTTTATATGTAAACACCGATGTAACCTGTATATGGCAAATAAATTTATTTGAATTTGAATTTGAAAGAAAGTAATTCTATATCTATATTTATAAAAATGAGTCCCTATTATTTCCCTATGGCTGGACCAATTTCGATTATTCATTTGTTATTTTGTATGTTATTGTGAGAGAGATGGTTCGTATGAAAGAAAAAAATAACAAAGTTACGTAGAATATCACAAAATAAGTAAACTCAACGTCCATAATAACTTTTCTATTGTGATCTTAGTGCTTTTGACAATATAACCTTTTTTAATGCAACCTTTTTAGTGCTTGTGACAATATAAACTTTTGTAATATAACCTTCTTACACTTTTGGCAATGTAAACTTTTCTAATATAACCTTCTTAGTGCTTTTGATAAAATAACCTTTTTTAATGTAACCTTTTTAGTGCTTTGAACAATATAACCATTTCTAATGTAACGTTAATGCTTTTGACAATACAACCTTTTTTAATGTAACCTTAGTGCTTTTGACAACATAACCTTTTTTAATGTAACCTTTTTAGTGCTCGTGACAATATAAACTTTTCTAATTTAACCTTCTTAGTATTTTTAACAATATAAACGTTTTTAATATAAAAGATTGTTTAGATTAAAAACACTAAAAAAATAACTGGATTAAATTTCTCTAATTTCAATGAAATAAATTGAAATCATATAGTTTTAAAAGTTTGTTATGTGTTTTTCTCTTTAGAAAACAGATCACGAAGAAAGAATCTTACGTAAGTTCCGCTTTTAAAGTTGTTTTTTTTTCAAATGAGCATAATTTGACAGAGTTTGGAACAAAAACTGCTTGGATGTAAATGTAATGCAGTAGCAATTCTTCGCAAACAAAGTTACAGGCTTCTAGAAGGCTATATTTCTTTAATCAATTGGTGGAACTGGAAAAGATGGTTATTTTTAACTAGTAACCGATTTGGACAACGTAACCTCAGCTTTCCGTTTGAATTATTACCTTTTGTGTTTAATAGAAATACCGATATATATCTAAAATCTCCGTTTCCCTTGTCACGCTATAACTTGAGAACAATTTTACTGATTTAATTCATCTTTTTCTTATAATATTCTATTAGAAATAGGTTCTTACGTAACGTACTATAAAGAAATTATATACCAATGGGATCGAGATCTACGAGGGGAAAAGTAAGAAATAAGATTATTGTTGCATAAAAAGAAACTGTTTATATAATTCATTAAAATATACAATCAATGATAGAGTATATAGAAGTTTAATGTTACAAAATGTAAAGTACATACATACATACATAGCATCACGCCTTATTCCCATAGGGGTAGGCAGAGACAACATCCTTCCACTTGCCACGATCCTTGCATATCTCCTTCGCTTCTCTCAATCTCATTAAATCTTTCATACAAGTTCGTCGGTTTAGAGTACTCTTGACCTGGCCGTTATTTAAAATGTCCTGGATTTGGTCCAGGAACGTTCGCCTCGGTCTTCCCCTTCCAACTTTCGCATTCACTCTTCACAAAATGTAAAGTACTATTCTTAATAGCGATTTCTACTCGATAAAGTCGATTTTCAAGCTGATAGTAGATTCGTTACCAACAGACAGACTGACGATGATTTAAACGAGTCCTTGAGTCTACTTTATGGTAAAAATGATATTTTTATAAAGAATCATAAATTAATTAGTATTTAACATGGGAATATGGTTTAATCCGTATAATAATTATACATAAATAGTGGAGTATATTTTAAGTAGTGTCAGAGTAAACTTATCTGAGCTTTTTTAAAGGTTTCATACAGAAATTTAATTCACCAGTACGCAAATCGTTTACACGCTTACGCTCCGTTAAATTTTTAATTATTACATGCGAATCTAAGCCTTAATTATTAAATTTTAACGTTGATATTGCTTTAATATTTAAATTTGCTCTGTGTACGTTCGGTAAAAAGTGGGTGTGAGTTAGTTGGCCTGCTTCCCACGTTCTTCTAGACTGCCGTGCGCCCTGCTTTCGTAGATGGCAAGCAAAGTCTATCACAGAGAATCGAAGTGGATATTTGAATGGCTTTTTTGAAGAGAAAACTTCTTCTAGGCACTTTATTTTGTGGGTATCAAATGAAACTACGCCGTCACTATCAGCGAAGTAACGCTCGTGAGATTAAGTGGGCTAATGGACCGAGAACGTTACAGTAAACGCACAGTAAAATAATTTATACACAATTATCAATACTAGTTGTCGCCCAGTGGTTAAAATGGAACATTATTAAGGTAATTGAACCTTACTATAGTCACAGACTATAGTCAAAAAGTTGTTCTATATCTATATATAAAAGTAAATGCCTTTTTACATATGGCTGGACGAATTTCGATATTTCTTTTGTTGTTCTGTTTTATTTTAGCGAGGAGAAGGTTTGAGTAACGTTTCCAATGAAACCTCCTTAGTGTTTTAGACAATATAAACTTTTTAATCTAACTGCCTTATTGTTTTTGACAATGAAGCTTGGTGTATTCATGCCCTTAAACCCAGCATTGATACGTTAATAGCCAGCTACTACAGCCACTGTAACGGGCGTGGTGACTGTGGAGGCAGTCCATTCTCACCTGAAACAATGGCTTACGCAGAACGTGCAGCTTGGGCACCTCAGGGTCGCCTTCTAGTGGCGCTGATTGGTACGGATTTTTCGCTGGAGAGTTTTGAAGGCGTGATGGTCATCTCGCAGATTGAGGCCCACGAGCGAGAGAGGGAACATAACTCCTTCTCACCGCCGACGAAGGCATGGTTCCAGGCGGCGTATATTTGCACCTTTGCCTTTGTGAACTCTCGGTCGGACTTATCCAGGACATCAAAGAGGAACATGCAAGCGCTTCTCGGATGTTCCACTAAAAGATGAAGAGGTTTCCACTGGGTTTTGCGACGTTTCACCCTCGCTGAGACCCACACTCACTGGTGCATAAATTGCTTCAAAAAAGCCAGCTACTTTGTCGTCCTAATTTGTATATGAGTTTCAGATGTGTGTAAATATAGTGAATAGATCTCTATTAACGTAATAAGACTTAACGAGAGAAAGCGCTTTTTATAACGGCATCTTTTATGTTGTTTTGTTAATCAACTTAGTATTTCTCTTAACTTAAATATCGTTGAAGTATACTTATTTATACTCAATTCAAAAATGGATATTGAGTTTTCTATTAAGATTTTCTCGTTGGGAAGTTGGCGGTGTGATCCACCCCCGTGCCTCGGAGAGCACGTTAAGCCGTCGGTCCTGCGCCCGATCTCTCTCCGGTTGTGTCGGATTACCGTCACATCGGACTATGAGAGTGAAGGAATAGAGCAGCGAGGTGGGTCTATGCTCTAAAAACCCTCTCTCATATGAGTGAGGAGGCCTGGGCCCAGCAGTATACTTATTTAGAGATTTATATTGTCATCAGTACTGATATATAAATGCTTAAATGTTTGTGAGAAGAATTCAGCGAATGCAACTCTTTATAAACAACTAATATTGTTTATGTCAATGCGATTGGATCTATGAATATTTCAATAAAAAAATTACCTTTAATAAAAAGGATAAAGATTCATTTAGTTACGTCCTTATTAAGATATATGAAGTTGTGAGTCTTTAAATGTTAGGAAAGTTATACCATTTGATAGGATTTTAATTCAGGGTTTCGTTTTTCTTTTCCTTTAAAGAAATGTTTATCTATCCTGTAAATAATACTGGTGTTTATAAAACAATAGAGTTATAGTTCAGCCTCTAAAACGTTTTCTACTACAATATCTATAAAGAGGACTGCAAATAAATATAATTATTACTTTAAAATGACAATTTTTAGCTTAATGCATATATAAGAATATAAGTGTCTGTTTGTACAGGGAAAGAAACAACTCTGAAACGATTAGACCTATTTTTACTTTCACTGACAGATACCATTTGTTATGAGGAGTAATTAAAGCTACTTTTATTTTATAAATCAAATCAAAATCTTTATTCAACTAGGCTTAAAAAGCACTTTTGAATCGTTAGTAGTTTGTCCGTTGGTAACAAATCTACCACCGGTTCGGAAAGTTGGTTCCGCTAAGAAGAAACCGGCAAGAAACTCAACGGTTACTCCTTTAAAACTGTAGACTGCCTCATTGGTCTAGTGGTTAGTATGTTCGACTACAGACATGAGGTCCTGGGTTCGAGCCCCGGGTCAGGCCAATACAAAAATAAATATTGAGTTTTCTGTTAAGATTTTCTCAATATTTGCCTGAAGTTGGGAAGTTGGCGGTGTGAACCACCCCCGTGCCTCGGAGAGCACGTTAAGCCGTTAGTCCTGCGCCTGATCTCTCTCCAGTCTATGAGAGTGAAGGAATTGAGAGTACACTTGTGTACTATATGCCTGCCAATCCGCAGTGGAGCAGCGTGGTGGGTCTATGCTCTAAAAACCCTCGCTCCTCGGAGTGAGGAGGTCTGTGCCCAGTAGTGGGACGTTAAAAGGGCTGCTACTTTCTTACTTACTTATTGTTTAGCTTTCATGTGCAACTGGTATCAAGTCCAGTAATAGGACGTTTTTAACATATATCTTAAAACACAGAAGTGATTCGGGTATCTTATTAAAAATGCGTATGCTCAACACGACAAATGATTTGTGAACCTTCTTCACTCTAAAATATGGCGTTACAAGTTTGTTTTTATTTCTTGTCTTAAAATTGAGTGTTTCGCTTCCTTTTCTGTATAAATGAATGTTATCACGGATATATAAAATGTTATTCAGTATACAACTCTAAATAATGCAACACCAACAGGTATCTGGATGATCTGATAAGAAGATTACCAAACAAATCAATTTGACCTATATTATAGGGCTTTGGATTCATACGGCGATATTAAGCCAGACCTGTGTCCAAAGTTTGAAGGGAAATTTACGAAATTAGGGACATTAAACCAAACCATTTCTGAATCCATATTCCATAGGGATTTTCACACCCCCTGATCCGTCGGTATCATCAAACAAATTAGCACTGTTATCGTAATTAGCACTCACCACAAACAGAAAGGCGATCGCGGAACGCATTTCTCTTAACGAACTTTCACTGTGATCGCGTTTGGTAAGCGCATGGTGGGTACCTCGCACCACAACGACCCGGCACCGACTGACGGTGGACTGCAATGAGTGCCAAGGACTGCCATATGATGCAGTTTAGTGATGTACACAATCTAAACTAATAATATAAAGAGGAAACATTTGTGTTTTTGTATGTATGTTTGTGATGTTTTCACACAGAAACTACTGGACCGATTTCAAAATTAATTTCACCATTAGAATGCTGCATTTTCCCTGAGTGACATAAGCTATATTACTTTAAAAAAAAATAGGGATCCCTAATAAAAATGCATGCAAACCCAATGCGTGAAAAAATTAGTCATAAAATTCTGTCATCGTGTGCGCTGCGGAAACTATTGATGATAGAACATAAAAATATTCTACAGTACTATAGAACTGTAAACTGTACTGTAGTTAAACCACTATAACTAATTTTTTACATTTTATAAGTCAATAAAAGTGCTGACAATGATCAAACCAAACTATTTATATAACCAAAATATTTTATTAAAGATCGTTTTTAAAACCTGTAACATTCTGACATTCCATGCAAAAGATATAACGAATTAAAAGAAAACAATGTATCCCGAGTCTAACTCCAGTAAGTAAGTAAGTAGCAGCCCATTAATGTGCTGGGAACAGGCCTCCTCACTCCGAGAAGCCAGGGTTTTTAGAGCATAGACCCATTACGGATCGGCAGGCATATAGTACACAAGTGCACTCTCTATTCCTTCACTCTGCCTGTCTGTCTGTCTGATGTGACGGGAATCTGACACGACCGGAGAGAGGTCAGGCGCAGCACCGACGGCTTAACGTGTTCACCGAGACACGGGGGAGGATTTTACACCGCCAATTTCCCAACTTCGGGCAAATATTGAGAAAATCCAAATAGAAAACTCAATATTGATTTCTGAATTGGCCCGACCCGGGACTTGAACCCAGGACCTCATATCTGTAGTCGAACATGCTAACCACTAGACCAATGAGGCAGTTGAACCCCAGTGTCAAATGTGTATAGATAAGTTCTGAGAATTACAATTAAATCTCTTCTCTAATATTGTAGAAGAAAGTTTTGCGTTTATAATAATCAAGCTAAAAATTACTGGAATGATTTAAAAAATTCTTTCAATACCTGTAGAGTATTTTTAAATTGACTAATGTCGGACATGTAAAAATGTATTAATTAGACATATATTCGTTGTAAAGTAAAATCTGTATATTGATTAGATTATGAATGTAAGTGTGCGTAGTGACCAGAAAGGAAGTTATTAAAAACTAAGTGAAATAAAACTTTTATGTTAACAAAAATAAATCTATATTTAGTAGACTTTCCACTTCCAATATGTAGAAGATAAAAATGGGTGCCTTTGCCAGTGCTTACCTACAGATCGGAAACGTGGTCGCTGACTATGGGCCTCATTCGGAAGCTCAGAGTCACTCAGCGTGCGATGGAGAGGGCTATGCTCGGAGTTTCTCTACGCGATCAAATCAGAAATGAGGAGATCCGTAGCAGAACCAAAGTCACCGACATAGCTCTACGAATCGCGAATCTGAAGTGGCATTGGGCGGGGCACATAGTCCGACGAACCGATGGACGTTGGGACAGGAAGGTTCTGGAATGGCGACCACGCACCGGACGACGCAGTGTAGGAAGACCCCCCATAAGGTGGACCGACGATATAAGGAGGACCGACGGTAGCCAGGCGGCACAAGATCGGGCCTTTTGGGCATCATTTCGTGAGACCTATGTCCAGCAGTGGACGTCTATCGGTTGAAGCGACGACGACGACATAAATAGTAAAATAGACTGTCCTCAATTGTTAAGTAATCTTAATTTCCGTGTCCCAAGTAATTGTCCACGTAAGCCCAATACATCACTTTGTCCCCCTTGTCGAAAAACAGTTCTCGTTGCAAACTAACCCTTGTCCAGATCGTGTAAAACACTAAACAATGTTAGTAATGTAATTGATATTAATTTTGATTCACTTTCCAGATTATATTGATATTGCTATAGGTTATTTTTAATTTAGGTTATAATCTATTTTTGTTACTTTGTTTACTTTTTGCTATACTTTTTTTATTTGTTACTTCATGTTGTGTTTACTTTTAAGTGCTAGCTACATTTACATACAAACTAACCTATAAAATATGTGTTAGTATCAGTGTAAGTAAACCGAATAAATAAAATAATAGTTTTTTTATCGTTGATCGTTTTCTCATCACTACGTATTTTTTTAACGACGCCACAACACCCAAAAGGAAAGTCACCGGTACACTTGTCGTGTTTATTTGTTTAATGAAGTGCCGCGATTTTTGTTCCGCTAAAAGTGTACTTAATTATAGAATTGGAATGAATTAATTGATTGACAGAATTGGAATACGATTACAAAGATGTATTGCTTCATTATTAAGAATTACGTAGAATGTTAATCTATATGTATATAAAATCAATGGCTGTTCGTCAATCTCTCTAAAACTCCACATAGACTGGAGTAATTTGGCTAATTTTGATTTTGAATTATTTGTGGGAAGGTTTAAAAGGTAAGTGAAAATGTTCGTTCAATCGTTGAGAAATCAATTATATTTAAAAGTCGTTCAGAAATGAAATTATTTTAAAAGAATACATTTGTTTTTGAAGTGAAACTTCTTTAGGCGCATGAGGGTAAATTTTTGTACGGATGAATCGCGTGATTAGCGCCACGAAGATGTGCAGCGTTTTTTATGCTAATTCGTTTGATGGTTACGTAGTTTTAATATTTACAAAAAACATGTGGCATTTTAATTTGCCACTCGCCATTTAATAATTCAATATACTTAAAAGCGCATCCTGCTAGGATGCGGCGTTACAATCTTGGGTCTTGTCTGCCATAACGTGGGTAGTCGGAGGAGAAGATCAACGTCGGGTATTTCAATAAAATATTCCACGATACATTTACTTCTTTCTTTATTAATTTCACTACAATAAATCATCAATTATAATTTTAGATAATTAACAAAGTATAACTAGATTTAAAACATTAAACCAGAACACGTGGGCGCGTGCACACTCTATGAAATCCGAACGAATAATGGCCGCCACTCCAGCGCTCGGTGTTATGTCAGCTGTCAACCTCAAAAATGTCAAATCCGATCCGATTGTAAACCGATTAACAATATGTGCGTCGTTATACTCTTTTTAATAACATACAACATAATTTCTAATATTGACAAAAAACAAGTGGCATTTTGATTTACAATTCGTCATTTGAGATATCAATAAATTATTTGTATTACTTTTCGACACTTTTAATATTTTATTGACACTTAAATTCCTTTTTCCCGTCCTCTAAGTCTCGGAAGTCTAAAGTTTTTGATTTGTATAAATATAAACAAGACTTAAATTTTGGTTCGCCAAAGAAGTTTCACTTACATGTGTACTTTGTAACTTCTTCTTCTTTGATTTATGGCTCTTTATACTGCTTTATATTAATAGCAGTAATTCTGCCAATGTCGGCGTAGTGGAGAAGACAGCATGAATGAGGTTATATCAATTGATTATTATTTGGAAGTAGAAGTGACTTTTCGAAGAGATTGTTCAGTTGCCATATTATACAAGCAAGACAAACACAACGCTACAAACAAAACAAAACAATCATTAGAATAGACTACAGACATCATCAAGTAAATTGTTAGTGATACGAGTATATCCATATACCATAGTATATAGGTTATTTGATCAGTCTTAGTCAACAAACTAAAATATCTTTCTTACAACTTTAAATTATACTTTTTAATATATTTACATAATAATTTAATGATCGTGTGATTGGGGAGTGAGAGGAGCGTCTGAAAATTTATTGGACGTGGGATATTTTTTGGCAAGATGTCATATAAAGATATAGGATATTTATTACAATTAAAAATGTACTTTGTAAGCACTTGCTTTTATTATTATTTATTTTTGACATTTGACATTGACAACCAACAATTTCTGAACGCAACTGTAATATTTTTTGTAGACCCTCGTTTTTTCTTCATAGATATCTCTTTATCCTCTACCATATCACGAATGTGTCTTGGACACTTGTATTCCCCTGTTCATCTTGCGAAACTTCGGATCATGGACATTTCAATTAGTGAGTGTGGACGAAGACACTGTCCACTCTCATTTTCAACTGTCCTAAAATATCCCATCCTATATATGATTCTACTTCCTTTCCTTTTCCTTTAAATGTGGAGTATTTGTTAACCATTGTGAATAGTTATTTATTGTAAATATCTTTGTAAATTTATTAAATGCAACTGCACACAGATTGTTAATCGGTATACAATCGAATCGGACTTGACATTTTTGACGTTGACAGCTGACATTACACCGAGCGATGGAGTGGCGGCCATTATTCGTTCCGATTTCATAGGGTGCGCACGCGCCCACGTGTTCTGGTGGAATGTTTTAAATCTATTTATACTTTGTTAATTATCTAAAATTATAAGTGTTGATTTATGGTAGTGAAATTAATATAAGAAGATATAGAAGAAACTAATTGTATCGTGGAATATTTTATTGAAATACCCGACGTTGATCTCCTCGCCCGACTACCCACGTTATGGCAGACAAAACCCAAGATTGTAACGCCACAACCTGAGGATGCGCCTTTAAATGTAACAAGTTGTGAATGTTTTCTAATTAGTGTGTATCATGTGTTGTATTGTGTTGTCCCTAACCCTTAATTTTTTTAGTGGTAGTGGTGGTGGTAATGTCTATAAAGTGACAACTATTTGTACATTATCAAAATTTTGATTTGCAATCACAGAAACCGTAAAATCCCCTACGTGCCTTCTCCAATTAACGTGACACTGGCGAAATTGTATGTGCCTTACCACACCTGAAAGCCAATTAATAAAAGAAGAAGAACTGTAATATTTTACGGACTTTGGTTTTTGTGATTACGAATTATTTTTGTTCTGGTAAAGTTTTGATCACAGTGTTCACATTAAAAGAATAAAACGAATGTTTCTTTCTATGCATACAACTACAAAGTTTTGTACCGAAAAATTGATAAGGCTTCGCAACACACGCCGGGCATTAACAAGTTTAAAATAAGAAAAAATACTCTACATAATTTTAAATCTAGATATTATAACTGAATATATGTACAATAAAGTTAAAATATGCGATTTTCAAGAAAATACAGAGAGATCTATTAAATCTAATCATTAATTTTCCAACTGGAATCAGAATTGGGATATCCTTCGCTTTAATATGGCTAATAGTAATGTTAATTATGCGCTTAGAACTTTCTATTTCCATATAATTTCAATAAAAGTGATCCTATGTTATATCTAACACTGTATAACATCTACCAGTACTATACTTCCAAAGTTGGTGCATTTGTTTCGGTTAAGAAATGTTTGAAGTTCCCGCGGTAGTTTCGAGATACATTGTAGTTTACGATATTCTGTGATAACAGAGCTTTTATTTGGTAAAAGAATTTTCAAAATCGGTTCATCAGAACTTGATTTAATCCGCAACAAATTAAAGTCTAATATTTTCCTTATACATTTAAAAGTCGCTTCAAAGTTGACGTATTTGTGTTGGAGTTTTTTGAAATTAATTAAATTTTCTATTTTCGCCGGAATTGTGGGATGTGATGTAGTATATATTACGTGTTTATAATATCGTCGTCGTCGCTTCAACCGATGGACGTCCACTGCTGGACATAGGTCTCACGTAATGACGTCCACACGGCCCGGTCTTGTGCCGCCTGGCTCCAGCGGCTACCGGCGACCCTCTTTATGTCGTCGGTCCACCTTGTGGGGGGTCTCCCTATACTGCGCCGCCCGGTGCGGGGTCGCCACTCCAGCACCTTCGGGCCCCAACGTCCATCGGTCCGTCGGACTATGTGCCCCGCCCATTGCCACTTCAGGTTCGCGATTCGTAGGGCTATGTCGGTGACTTTGGTTCTGCTACGGATCTCCTCATTTCTGATTTGATCGCGTAGAGAAACTCCGAGCATAGCCCTCTCCATCGCACGCTGAGTGACTCTGAGCTTTCGAATGAGGCCCATAGTCAGCGACCACGTTTCGGAGCCGTAGGTCATCACTGGCAACACGCACTGTTCGAAGAGCTTCGTCTTCAGGCACTGAGGGATATCGGACGAAAATATCTGGCGTAGTTTCCCGAACGCTGCCCAACCGAGCTGGATTCGGCGGTTGACCTCTTTCTCGAAATTGGACCTACCTAGTTGGACTATGTGTCCCAGGTAT
>JACTOM010000930.1:2941775-2982218 GCA_015832385.1 Elymnias hypermnestra | reverse complement strand
GGAAGACCGAGGCGAACGTTCCTGGACCAAATCCAGGACATTTTAAATAACGGCCAGGTCAAGAGTACTCTAAACCGACGAACTTGTATGAAAGATTTAATGAGATTGAAAGAAGCGAAGGAGATATGCAAGGATCGTGGCAAGTGGAAGGATGTTGTCTCTGCCTACCCCTATGGGAATAAGGCGTGATGTTATGTATGTGTATGTAATGGTGTTGTAACACTGCCGTTTTAAAATGCTTTCAAACATTGTCAAATGTTAGAAATTGTTAGATGTTTTGAGTGCTCGTACACTGATAGACATGTTTACAAACAAATCATAACAAATGGTTCTATTTGTTACAAATATGTAACTAACAATTTGATTTACAAATGTTTACTACCTTTTTTAACGTTGTTTATAAACACGTTCTTGTAATATTTGTAAACATTTTTAAACAGCAGTGAAGCAGCATCATTAGAGTGACAATCGTTGATACGGTACCTTCACAATTCTAAATTTATAAATTTATCAGACGATTTATTTAATATACTCAATTGAATATTTAACAGAGAAATTAAAATATGTAACTTTATTTCTGGATTTTCAACCACAGAAATCCTGGAGATTGTTTTAGGATAGTGTTGACAAAATCTAGTAGTATTAGGCAAGTATATACATTAAAAAAGACGACAACCGCCGAATCCAACTCGGATGGACAGCGTTCGGTAAACTACGGGACATCTTTTCATTCACAATTCCTCAGTGGCTGAAGACTAAGGTCTTCGAACAGTGCATATTGTCAGCGATTACATATGGTTCCGAGACATGGCCACTGACTATGGGCCTAGTAAGAAGACTCAGAGTCATTTAGCGGGGAATGGAGAGGATTATGCTCGGGGTTTCTGTATGTGATCAAATCAGAAATAAGGAGATCCGTAGGAGAACTAAAGTCACCGACATAGCCTACCGAATTGCAAAGCTGAAGTGGCAATGGGCAGGGCACATAGTTCGCAGTACCGATGGACGTTAGGGCCCGAAGGTGCTAGAATGGCGGCGCACCGGAAAACGCAGCCTCGGCAGACCCCCCACCAGGTGGACCGATGACATCAGGCGGGTCGCCGGCAGCCGCTGGATAAAGGCGGTGCAAAATCGGACCAAATGGAATTCATTAGGATAGACCTTTATCCAGCACTGGACGTCCATTGGTTGAGACGACGACGACGACGATATACATTGACTGGAACATCGGGTATTCCTACGCCTCCTTAAAGATGTCTTTTTGGCTATCCCGATCACACTTTAGCATGAAGGCAAAAGAAAATTCTGCTGGTACCCATGGGAATATAGGGAATATCGTTTACACATCGACGCCTAATACATATAACTAGTCAGTTTAAGCATCATGTTTTAATAGCTATGTGATTAAGGAACGATACCCTAGGTTGCTTCAATGAGGCGAAATTTTCTCAATATTTTCATTAAAATCCGTCTATAAGGTCTTGAATCGATAGTGGAGCATTGGCACAGATCTTATCAATCATATGACTCCAAAGAAAAAGTCTAAAGGTGTTAAATAAGAAAATCTCGGGGTCAAAACACCTCTTCGAATAATACACCTTCCAGGAAAACTATCTCACATAATTCCGTTCGTTTAGTCGTAGCATGATCTTTTTGAAAATAAACGTCATCCAAATCAATTTCTTCTAACTCTCATCATAAAAAATCATTAATCTAGGGTCATGGTCTAGCTCTATTAATCTTGGGTCATGAAAGGGATATGGTGCTGCTGTGGCCATTTGGTTCATATCGTTTTCCATCGTTAATTGCATACCTTTCTCTTTACAATGTAATAAATGCCCATTAATTTCTCCTACAACCTCTCGTTTTCCAAAGAAAACCTCTTATTCGAAAGCCCTATATTTGGAGCCATCGATACAGAAAGGAGTTACTAATTAACTATAATTAAAAAAGTGTCATATTAAAAGTTAAGTGGTCGTATATATTTGGAGAAATCGCTTACGTAACATATAAATAAGGTAAACGAAAGTACAACGGAATTTCGATTACTTAAAGTATAACATGATGAAAAACATTTCGAGTATACGACTTATTAAGAATAACATGATGGGACTCATGGCTCGCTGTTTGCTTTTCAATATATAAACGTTTTTTTTTCTCAAATTATTGGTCTAAAATCGTAGGCAGAGACCACGTCCTTCCACTTACCGCGATCCTTGCATATCTCCTTCGCGTGTTTAATTCTCATTAATCCTTTCGTACAAGTTCGTCGGTTTAGAGTACTCTTGACCTGGCCCTTATTTAAAATTTCCTGGATTTGGTCCAGGAACGTTCGCCTTGGTCTTCCCCTTCAAACTTTCGCGTTCAAACTAAAATCATCCTACGGTCCAGATGGAAACCAAGGACCCGCAACACGGAGATTCACGAGTATCTGGAGATACCAACAATTGGTGAAGAAATAAAACGCTACACAGACAAATACAAAGAACGTTTAGCGACTCACCCTAACCCACTGTCTAGTACACTCTTATAGCAAAACCACGTTAAAGTTTGAAGAGAGCACATGTGCTCAGAAATTGAGGGACTTAGAACAGCGGCCCTACCTTTCTAAACCCTATATTTCAAACCACAAACCTGATCATAGTCATTAGACTGCAGCAGGTAGACTCAAGGGAAAAAAATTAAAATCAGAAAATTCAATGTGCTGCTCACACCAAATCCTGTCGCTGTATGAAAAGAATGTATATTATTTAGAGAAACTATTGTATTACATATATACATAGCATCGTGATGCTATACTGAGCCGTGTCTCATTCTCATAGTGGTAGGCAGGGACCACGTTATTCCACTTGCCACGATCCTTGCATATCTCCTTCGCTTCTTTCATTCTCATTAAACCTTTCATACAAGTTCGTTGATTTAGAATAATTTTGATCTAACCCTTATTTAAAATGTCCTGGATTTTGCCCAGTTTGCAACTTTCCCATTCGCTCTTGTCACATAAAGCCTTTTTGTCAGTCACCTCAGTGCCCAAACTATCTAAGCATACCTTTCTCAATTTTAGACTCTACATCTTTTATACCACAACGTTGTAAAATTATGGTATTAATGTTTTAATTTGCGTTATTGCGTAGCTAATTCGCTTGATTGAAAAATTAGGTTCCGCTTGCCGTCGAGAAAGAGCATACGGCGATGAGTAGGTCACTCGAGTAATCGTTTGCCGGCCGACGTCTATTCCAATGTCGTCTATCCCTTTCTAACGTTGGCGGATTAGAAACGTGGGAGCGAGAGGGGGGAGCGCGTGCGTTGCACCGTTATCCCGCAGTGATATCTTGAATGAAAATGGTGTTTTCTCCCGCGCCAAAACAGTGGCAAATGGCGTCAGGCGCCCGTTGCTATTAACCTGCTACTTTAAAATCGAAAGGCGCGTTTTAATTGTGCTAATTAGATTGTTGTTGTACATAATCATTGAGTTTTCCTTTATGTGTACCGTAATTTGAATGTATTATGTTTTATTAAACGCTTCACTCTGATTCCTATTCGTCAAACATTTGAAGACCTAGTTTACTCGATATAGAATCGTATGCGTATTGATACATATCACAAGTACAATTTTGCGATTTGTTCGTTAATCATTTAATTCTTCGTCGTACAATACAATTTTTATATATTTTCTATTGTTTTTAAAAATGCTGCTAAAATAAATAACTGTATAATTGTGAACATATATAAAATGAAGTAGTCGATAAAGCTTATTAATTTATATCCTAATAAGTTTTAAAAATTTTAGGTATTAAACTCAATATTACATATTTTGCCTTTTATCATTTACTTTTGACAAAACGTGGAGTAATAATGCATTTTATTCACGAAAATAATTGAATATATTCCACATATTCCAACTGTGTAGTACTCTATTCCAAAAATTGGAGAAAACATGAGATGTTCCAATAATATAAGTCAAAAGGTAAATACATAGCAGCTTATTAACGTTTCATTCTAAGGCAAAGACCATCTAGTCCTTGGATATTATAAACATCATAGAGTGCCTTCTTCAAAATGAAGTTTTCCGTTGAGTCAGTGGAATAGTCTTCTATCTTGTGCAATTCTCTATCTTGTCCTCTGCAATCTTCTATCTTGTCGTGCCTAGGGACTGTTAAAAATATTGTTCCTAGTTATGACTGGTCTGCTCTCTTAAATCATCCGTCCATTGCAGCTTTGGTCTACCAGGTGTTCTTTTTCCAGACATCCTGCCCTCTGGGATTAGCTTTGGGTACTTAAATACAAGTGGGGATCCTCTTTGAAGGTGTCCGAAAAGAGTTCGTCGTGAGCATTTGGCTTATTTGAAGTCCTCAAACTTCAGCATTTGAGACGAACTGGTTCCAAGAAATCCTAAAAATTTTCCTGCGAGATCATATCTCAAATGCATGGAGCCGCTAACTGCTTGCTTTTTGAGGACAAGTGTCTTGCAGTCATATAAAACAGTGGACCAGACATAACACTTGAGAACTCAAAGCCCCAGGAAAGAGGTATTTTCCGTAGCGAATTTGTAGGCTACACAGTCATGAATGAAGAGGGTTCCGCTAGATTTTAGTAGGTTTTCCGATACCACCTCTCTTTCCGACTCTCACACTCATGATATTGGGGTTTGTGCCCAAAAGCATCTCACAGTGTAGAAAGGCTACACATAATCTAGAGTGCAGATTATGTAGGTTTCCTCAAGATATTTTCCTTTACTAAAAAGCACAATGAACAATTGGACACATAACCGTGACACTTAACAAGAGTCGACGTGACGATCCATTGTGTCATCTTACGTGTATGCGATATAAATCCGTTGAAATACCTTGTTTTGTTATAACAAGTGGGTGACCCAAAAATCTAAGATATGTAGTTGGAACAGCTTTCCAACCACGTTGATTCCAATGTTTCTATACTCAAAATCACCTAAAAAGCTCTGCTTTGTCGCTATGATTTCATTTAGTTATCTGCATTTGTGGCATCTGTTGGAAATAATACAACGAACTTTTTCCCAGACTCTATTAATAAACGTGGGATATCTACAGTACTACATATTACATTTTAACTAATATGTAAATCGTCAATCATATCCATAACTCGGATTTTCTGCGAACTTTTAGTTCCCCGTCGCACGTTACGCAAATTCGCACCTAACTTACGTTTATTTTATCATCCACATTGTAAATGCACATCGCATTTCGCAGCATTTCCGCGAATGGCGCTAAGTTTGATTACAAGATATATTCTAATTATTTGTCTGCTTCATTGTCTATACATTGTAAACTAAATTAAGTTATACCAAATGAATTGTTGCATATGAATGCGTTGGGCGAAATCAATGGGTCAGAACTGTTTAAATATAAGATAACCATAAATATAGACAAGCCTATTATATCTAAATATTATTTTTTTTATTTTGGATTTATGGCTTTTTCCTGTGCCACACTGGCACAATTTACTTCGCCAGTGTCACGTAGAATATCTAAATATATTTTTCTTCTTTTAATGATTTTGACGTGTGACAATTTAGCACACACGACGTCACCAGTGTCACGTAGGATGGACAAGACTCAAAGGATTAGTTTTAGGATGAAGAAGGTACGGTTCATGAGAGAAAATATATAATTAATAAAATAGTTGTACATATGTATAAATCTTATTTTCAATTACCAAAATTATCAATAAAAACTTAAACAAGAAAACTCAACAACTATTTAGTTAAAATATAACGACACTCCCTTATAAATTTTAGTGATTTGTTATAATATAATTTTTGTTGAATCAGTATTGTTGTTCTCGACTTTCCCAAAAAAAAAAGCTTTTATTTATTCGTCCTTTGTTTATTTAATTTGATTTGTATGAATATAGAAACAAAGGCTAGTAAATAGACAGAGACAAAAGTATATTGTAAGAAACAATAAAGTCACGCCCCCAACGCGCTCACTCGTGAAAATAGTAACGTTTGTCAGTTGCATATAAAAGGGCCATTTTGGCGCAAAATAGTTCCTTGATAATTCCGTGTTCTGCATAGTTCGAGGGAATTAACAAATAAGTATTTGCTTACAATTTTACATGTGACTTTATCATTGAAAATAGACAAATAAAATAAATGTCGTTCTTGATTAAATATACTTCGTCAATAATAATAGTTTAAATAAAACTATGGGCTCGTTATACTGAGCTTTGCGTCCTACCGCAAAGTAGTTTTTATTGACATTGCGGTAAAAGTAAATACATAATCGAATATGCTAAGTTGTGGCAAGCAAATTAAACGGTTGTCGCCATGAAATAACAATTTGAAAGCGATGGTATCCTTGAGAAAGTCAAATATTGAGCGAACGAGAGTGCATTAACGCTGGGTTGTGTTTATCAGCTACTTTCTACTTGATTGTTGCTTTTATACAATACGATTTAGCAATAAAACTATCTTATATTTGGTTTAAAACTGCTTGTACAACAGCTGCCTCAGGAAGTAGTATTTTTTTTAAATTATTTGATCTAGTAGCTAGCTTCCGTCCCCAAATTCTTATATTATTGCATAAATTACTATAGATTTTAATTTGTTCATTTTTTAATCTTAATCTTTAAGTTTCAACAAACTTTCGTAAACGGCGTTTGTTATGGTATCTTCCTTGTTTTTCATTTAATGGATTTATATCACCATTGTACATGAATAAATTGCTGATGATGATTGCTTTTGTTACACGATTCATAAGGTTATTGTGGATTTAAAATATAAAGATGTTAATATCGGCCTTAGTATTGACTAGGTATTGATTAGGAATTTAAATGGGAAGATATTTCAGGAAGGCAAATTCTAATTTCTAAATGGACAAATTATATTAGACTTAGACTTGGGGTGTGACTTGAATAAGAAAAATCGATTACTCATCGTTTTTTTTCAGTTCTAAAAATTACCAAGTCAATAATAATGAAACAACAACTCTTTTAACCTTTTATTTAAATGTATTTGAAACAAAACACAGACAAGTTAATATAGCACAGATGGAACTGCTTTATCATTATCCTTAATATCTTTTAACATTTAGAGAATAAATTTATATACTATATCATATTACTAACGATTACAAGCAACTATAATCGATTACAATGCACGTATCAAATATGTTTCGCATTCTTGACTCACACGTATAATCGATTTACGAATATAGGAAAAAAAATCGATTGCAATATACAGAACAATTATATTTCGCATTCTTGGCCTACACTTTTAATTTATTATGTGTATATTTTTTAATCATTAGTGACACGATTTGATATTAATTACGAATATAACAAAAAATAATCGATTATAATTCGCATTCTTAATCTACACGTATAATAACGATGCATAACTTATCACGTACAGATTTTTAATAATCGCTTATTATTTATTATACGATAGGCTTGTTGAAAAAATATCGATATATCGATAATATTTTTTCAATGTATCGATATTTTTGATTTTGGTATATCGATATCAAATTCCAAGTATCGAAAAGGTGTAAAAATCGATATTTTTACTGACAACCAATAAACATTTTTAAATTTTAAGATTTGGACAATTTGGATAATACTTTTTCATATACCCTTCTTTTTTTCAAATAATATATTGTTTTTGTTTTATTTTTGATCGACTTGATATGCTGTTTTACAATTTGGTTTTAAGTTGGGAATTCAGTCCGTCAATTTGAACCTAAACTGCCCTTTCGTTTTGTTGACATTACTGACTTACGTTTTATAGCCCCAACTCATGCTTATTTTTGCACTTGACGGAGTACCTAGTTTTCAACTTCAATCGATAATCTATTGAAATTAATGTATATTTATTAATATTTATCTAGAGATGTAAGATAACTGAATTAGCTTAGGCCAAGAAAGTAACTTTTAGAGCATAAATATTCTTTGTTAAACCATACCGATACATCGATATTTTTTAACAAAAATATTAATATCGATATTGATATTTACAAAAAAATATCGATACTTTAGTATATTTCCGACATCCCTACTATACGATATGATATTATTTACGAATACTAGATAAGTAATCGATTGAAATATCCCAATCGAATGTTTTTCGTATTCTAGACATCATATATAGCTTTTTTTTTATTAGAGAATCGATTATTTTATTATGAAAGAAAGAAAGAAAATAAATTTATTCTACATTGCATGCACCATCGTTAACAAAAAATACAATTATTTATAAACAAATAAACTATATATTATAGAATACTATTACCGATTACAAGAATAAATACTCGATAACAATTTGCAAATCGATTATGATGGTATTGTCTGTCCACGTCCTTTAAATATTATACATTATCTATGGTTAAGACTATTCTATAGCTTATGGTTATTAAGTAATAACCGCTCGCTATTCAAAAATATAATTTGTTTAGGTCTAGACTGGTAAATTTAATAAAGACCGATGCCGGTATATGTACAAACGTAGTTGGACTAACAATAGCGCGATGTACCAGACTCATAACGCCATCTAGTAATACTATACAGATCGTACTTTTTACGACAACAATTTAATCAGTATTGCTTCAGCTGTTGTTTTATTGACTAATAGTTTAGTTTTATCTTGTACAACGTTATCCTATCGTGTCCGTGTGATGAAAGAGTATGAAATCGAAGAGACAGTGCATCTCACAAGTGGGGCGATACGTGATCCATATGCTAACGACTTCATTTCATCAATACTTCAATATAATTCTATTTACGCGCAATTTGTTTTTAATACGAAACAAAAACGTCTAAAAGACTTCACGTTTAGATTTTCCATTACGTAATTTGAAATGTAAACTTTCCTATCGTTTAAAACTAAAGAGAGAGGAATCAAATGTGGTTATCATAACAAAAGTTATTGATAGTTGATCTTAATAGATAGAAATATCGTAGATTTCTATTAAATGATTGCTTAAGCTCTCAAAAGAAACATTTTCCCCTCAATTGCAACATGTTGCTTTGCTCCTTTTTGTAATATCATGATAGGAGTGTCTTCGATGTAACATTTTTGGTGGTTACGTGAGAGTTTGATGATTGTCGGTACTTTTAATAGCTTCTAAAATATTAAAGTGGCATAACTATAATATTGTAGAACGTTTTTTTGTTCTATCTTCAATAGTTTCTGCACCGCAGGCGGTAACATTATTTCGGGTTTTCGGGTTACATTATTGCATTTTTCTTAGGGATCCCTATATTTTTTGAGAAAGCAATATAGCCTATGTCGCTCACTGAAAATGCAGCTTTCTAATGGTGACAAAATTTTTCAAATCGGTCCAGTAGTTTTTATGTTACAACCAAAAACACAACTGTTTCCTCTTTATAATATTATTTTAGACTACTGTGCTTTGTAAGACACTAGATGTTAGTACTTTAGTACTTTATTTATTACAAGTTAGACTGTGATCACATCTGTTGGTTAATGATGATACATATTAAGATGTAATCGCGGTGATCTGGTAAAAGACAATCTACTACTTATGGTTTCAACACAGCATCGTGCCGGAACACCAATATCTTGCTTGACGGTACATCCATCTTTTTGCTGGTAATTAACCACCAGTCCAGACTCAGAACATGCAATTTAAAACCGGGGATTGAAGCCGGGACCTAAACTATCAAAGCGAGTACTTGCAACTCAGCGTTCTCATAGATTATAGAGCTTATATTACAATTTAAAATGTAATTAACACCTTATTAACGTTCCACAGCTGGGCACAGGTCTCCTGATGCATAGGAGAGAGGGTTTGCTTATGCATAGACCTACCAACATTACACCTGGGATATGTAGGTTATTAAATTAAATGAAAACATACAAAATATCGCAATAAACCACAACTTTATCGTCTTTTTACGTGATATATTTCATTTTCCTCATTACAAATAAACATCGCGTGAACTCAAAAGTGAAAGTGTAAAAGTTATAAAAGCAGTGAAGCAAGTTTATACAGAGAAGGGCACTTCTGAGTTCAATGTCACACTTTATCAGATTAATCGAAATTGTATCTAAATCCTTACTAATATTATAAATGCGAAAGTAACTCTGTCTATCGCGCTTTCACTACAAAATTACTGAACCGATTTTAGTGAAATTTAGAACACAGATAGTCTAGAGCCTCAGAAAGGATATAAGCTACTTTTTAAAGTGAAAAAAGGGTTGTAAGGGATCGTCAGTTTTTAGAACTACAAGCTTGAAACTTGTTTTTAGGCTGTTGATTCAATGTAAATAAACGAGATAGTTAAAGTTTGTAAGAGCTTTACTGACAAGAGTATAAAAACACAATCTTTACTAATATTATAAATGCGAAAGTATCTCTGTCTGTTTATTAGGCTTTCACGTCGAAACTACTGAACCAATTTAAATGAAATTTGGTACACAGATAGTCTAGAGCCTCAAAAGGGACATAAGATTTTTTAATGCGAATAAATAGAAATTTTAACAAAAAAAGAACCGCCTTCAAAACAAACTTACAAATATATTAATATGCTCTAAAAAGAAAGAAATAATTGCGTATTCTTTTATAGTGTTCTTCGTATTTTTATATTTGGAGTCGGCGTCAGCGAAGGTAGGTGTATCCCGCGTGTCCACTTGCAGCTCCCGCATCTCTCCCACCTATAAGCTATATATGTAGGTACCTTGGCTGGCACCGACTCCAAAAATAAGAATACGAAGAACACTATAAAAGAATACGCAATTATTTCTGACTTTTAGAGCATATTAATATATTTGTAAGTTTGTTTTGAAGGCGGTTAAATCGCACCCTTACTGTAAGCCGTTGAGGAGTTCCATTGATCTTCATACTTAACTACGACTAGCACTTGACCATACCGAAGTTACGGTAGGCGAGCCAAATATCTGGATAGCTTATAGAAGATTCTGCCGAGTATCGTTGATTTTCTCCTAAGAGTTGAAGAGTTCCGTCACTTTGTCATGGATTTCATCATCAGAACCTTACCAAACTAACACAAAACAACCCTTGAAGCATATCCTTTCTAATACAAAAAGAATAATCAAAATCGGTTGGCGTAATCTTGAGTTATTCGCCCATTTGTCGTGCACATGCTTACGCAAATTTAAGACTTATCCGGTTTTCTCATGGATGCCATCATTAGCACTGGTTTTAAAAAAATGGGACTCTATGACGAGCACCACCTTTCATTTAAAAAAAAAACATCAAGGTCGGTCCACCCAGTCGGGAGATATAAGGTAACCAACATAAAAAAATAATACAGACGAATTGATAACCTCCTCCTTTTGAAGTCGGTTAAAAAAGGGTTGTAAGGGATCGATGTATCGTCAGTTTTTAGAACTACAAGTTTGAAACTTGTTTTTAAGCTGTTGATTCAATGTAAATAAATGTTACAGTCAAAGTTTATAAGGGCTTTACTCACAAGGGTATAAAATAACAATCCTTACTAATATTATAAAAGGGAAATGATATTTGGAACACAGATAGTCCTGGAGTCCCAGAGAGACTCAGATAGTGAGTTAGTTACTTTCGCATTTTTAAAATTTGACGTAGTTAGAGCTCCATGATTTACAAAAAACGGTGATCTGTTTTGATAAATGGTATGTTACACTCATCAAAATCAAATCAGAAATGAGGAGATCCGTAGCAGAACCAAAGTCACCGACATAGCCCTACGAATCGCGAACTTGAATTGGCAATGGGCGGGGCACATAGTCCGACGAACCGATGGACGTTGGGGTCGGAAAGTGCTGGAATGGCGACCCCGCACTGGACGACGCAGTGTAGGAAGACCCCCCACAAGGTGGACCGACGATATAAGGAGGATCGCCGGTAGCCGCTGGAGCCAGGCGGCACAAGATCGGGTCTTGTGGGCATCATTTCGTGAGACCTATGTCCAGCAGTGGACGTCCATCGATTGAAGCGACGACGACGACGACGATGACTCATCAAAATAAAAGTGGACCTTTTAAATAACTTCATGCACGTGCGAAATTTAAAATAATTTATTAGGGTTCATCTTATCTGAGAAACACGTGTTTATTGTTATAATTAAACCTCATTAATATATTTACACAAAATTTCCTCTTCCGATTTAAATTATTTACACAAACTATAGTAAAATGAAATTACTAAAGCGTAACAAAGCAATGTTTGTGTACAAGGAAAACCCCAGCGAATGTGCAATAAAATGTATAAGTCAACAACCGTCTCTGTTTGTTTTTATTATATAGACAGTATTGCCAATAAAATGCATCACGTGAATCCTGAAGCTGCTAAATTGCTGAATGCCACTAAAATAAAGGGAAGACTTGAATGAACGAAACCTTTTGTTAGTGAAAGTGCTGTGCCAGAATATATTATAGTGGTATTTTTAATACTTACATACATATTATCACGCCTTATTCCCTTAGGGGTAGGCATGTCTTTCCACTTGACATGATCCACATGTCCTGGATTTGGTCCAGAAACGTTCGCCTTGTTGTTCCCCTTCCAATTTTTCCATTCACTCTTGACTCATAAATCATTATTGCCAGTCGCCTCTCATTCATTCTCTTTACGTGCCCAAAGCATCTAAGCAAACCTTTCTCAATTTTAGTCACCATGTCTTCTTTTATACCACAAGGTTCTCTTATCACACTATTTCTTACTTTGTCACTCAATTTCAATCCACTCGTACTTCTCAACACTCTCATCTCCACCTAAAATAATTGTTACTTTTATGCTACTTCTTTCATACCCAACATTCACTACCATAAATAACTGTTGACACGAAAACTACCATAATCTCTGCATTCAATCTCCTTTCAATATCACTTTCACATGTTCTACCTTTTGTAAATTTAGATCCCAAGTATACAAATTCTTTCACAGATTCCACTTGTTCACGAAGTCAAAGTATTTTTACTCATTAGTCTATAACATGCCTCGAAAATGACTTAAAGCATATTACAATCGGAATCGGGACCAAAAAGGCGTGGTAGACCCAAATTAACATGGATGGTAACAGAAAAAGACCTAGTGGAACAAGGCCTGGACCCAGAGAGGTACCAATACGTGTTCCCTACCAAAAAGCGTTTAGGAATGTCGACCCCAATTAAATTGGCATAAGGCCGGAGAAAGAAGAAGTCTATATAAAGCTAGATGGAAATCAAATATAATAAAAGAAAGAGAGGTTAATAATAATTCATAAACCAATTAGAAACATTCTTTAAGTCTGGTTGAAGATAAGCATTTTTAAACATGAACTATTTACAGCCATATATTTAATTAGCTTTCTATAAATACTTTTTCTTCTCTAAAATATAGTCCAAAAGAGTTTAAATTTTCTACTTTTGTATAACAATTGTGCTTTCTCTGAACTGTCTAGAATCTAGAGGACAATGTGCTAATAATATAATCAATTAGATTTAATTTTCGAGAACTCACTATAAGAACCATATCTGCATCAGCACTAGATGTTACTTATTTCATTTTACAGATACTTTTGCATATTTTTATTTAACTTCTAAGCTAATTTTAACAATTTGTGTATTTGTTATTTGTACGGGAATATACCACCTATTATTCTCTGCCACAACTACTTCCATACCATGGTTGTCTTCCTGTTATGAAGCAATAAGATCTCTTCTGCTCTGCATTTTTCGTATTAGCTATGTATCTTTTATTCTTTTCTAACTTTTTCATGTAAAAAAGGAGTAAGTAAATGAATTTAAATATATGGATATAGATCTTTCATGGACTTAAATAGGCAAACTCACGGTTACGTAAAGCAATTGCCTATAGCCATTTGCACAACCAGGGGTATTAGTTTCTGGCGGGCGATCTTCCGTGGGAGCTGCGGGTAGAAGTTCTTGCGGTCGTCTACCGACATAGAGTGGCGGCGAGAACGCAGTACCTGTGGGCTGATGCCGACAAGGTCCGGAGGTTCAGAGCTCTGGCTGGCCAGGTTCTAGTCCAAAAAAGGAAGGAGAGCATCGAGTCCCCAGTAGCGGGCGTAGCTTGGGTGGCGATCCGACCTCATATGGAACAATGGCTTTCCAGAGAGCGCGGGTCGCTCTCCTACAGATTGGTGCAGGTTCTGACCCGGCATGGATGCTTCGGAAAGTTCCTGCATCGAATTGGCCAAGAGGTATCACCCGTTTGCCAACAGTATGGTGCAACTATCGAGTAAACGCATCACACTGTGGTAGATTGTTCAGCCTGAGGACTTCTACGTCACCTCCTGGTGGGTGGATCTCTCGCTTGGGATCATTATACGTGCGATGCTCTCCAATGAGAGGAATTGGGCCGTTGTATCCTACTTCTGCGACACCGTAGTCTCGCTTAAGGAAGCCTAGGAGCGAGAGAGGGAGAATGCAGCGGATGCTCCCCTCACCGCCGTAGGAGGCAGGGTACTAGACGTCTCGTGTTTGCACGCCTCCTTGAATCGTCAGTTGGTCTCATCTGAGGTACCAGAGGTGAATACGAAAGTTGAACACCTGGTACCTCACTTATGGCTGAAGAGGTTTCCGCTGGGTTTTAGTGGGTATTGCGAGGTCTCCTCCCTCGCCGAGTCCCACACTCCTCACCTATAGGTCGGGGTTCGTGCCTAAATGCATTTCCCAGCGAAAAAGAAGGGGTAATAGTTTGGTGGTTAAAAAGGCTTGTCAATGTCTTACCGCCCATTGACGTAAACTTTTCGGGTGGTCGATTCCTCGGAGTTGTATTTAAGTAAACCGTATACAGTATAAAATGCAGCATTATTACTCAATACTTTATACTCAGTGGAACTTTTATGGTCAAACCAGTGCAAATACTAGCTGAAATATCTCAAAGCTGCTGGATAATAAAAACGACAGTATATTGAATAATAAATAGAAATTTTAACAAAAAAAGAACCGCCTTCAAAACAAACTTATAAATATATTAATATGCTCTAAAAAATAAGAAATAATTGCGTATTCTTTTATAGTGTTCGTCGTATTCTTATGGGTCATGGGTCAGACACGGGAGCTGCCAAGTGGACATGCCAACGGAACATCTACCTTGGCTAACGGCGACTCCTAATATAACAATATTATTTATTTTTTGATTTTTAGTGAATCTGAAGTAAACTAACAAATTTGTCTCAATATGTGTACACCTAAAAACGTGTTGCTCATATGAGATAACACCGTTTAAATGAAACTACTTTACAAAGTTAAATTTATATTGATATCGCCACACCCGGGATCAAACCCGCAATCTTATACGTTCCAGATCGGTTACTTTGCCGCCCCGCTATCACCAGTCTTTTATATGGTGGTCGAGCACAACACTAACACGCAAAAGTTCCCCCTCCCCTATAATCTGCTACCACCGCTTCACACATAATTCACCTTTCAAATATTGCAATGCAGCAACAAACGTAAGGTCATTGTCATTTGATTACAGACCGTTATATATTCTGCCATAAATTCCACCCTTACTGTAAGCCGTTGAGGAGATCCATTGATCTTCACATTAAACTACGACTTAAACGTAACTAAAGTTACGGTAGGCAACTCAAATATCTGGATAGCCTATAGAAGATTCTGTCGAGTATCGTTCATTTGCTCCTAAGAATTGAACAGTTCCGTCACTTTTTCATGGATTCCATCATCAGAACCTTACCAAACTATCACAAAATAACCCTTGAAGTATATTCCTTCTAATAAAATCGAAATCGGTTGGCGTGATCTTGAGTTATTCGTCCATTTGTCGCGCACCTGCTTAATGCAAATTTAACACTTATCCGGTTTTCTCATGGATGCCATCATTAAACTGGTTTAAAAAAAATGGGACCCTATCACGAGCACCACCTTTCATTTAAAAAAAAACATCAAGATCGGTCCACCCAGGTAACAAACATAAAAAACAAATTCAGACGAATTTATAACCTCCTCCTTTTTTGAAGTCGGTTAAAACAGGAGGGAGTGGTTTTTTTTTTTTGCTGGGAAATGCTTTATGCACGCCGGATGAAGTGTAAACATCCGGGAGTGTGGGACTCGCTGGTCGTACCAGGATACCCACTAAAACCCAGCGGAACCCTCTTCAGCCAGGTGTTGGGGTCCAGATGTTCGCTGGCGCATTCAGCTCTGGCGCCCCGGATGAATCCGACTTAAGGGTTTAGTTTAGTTGAGGGAGAGCAGGCAAGCAAAATTGCGCCTTCTAGCGCCCCCTCTCCTCCGGCGAGAGGGAGTAGCGTCTTCCATAACCTCCCTTTGCCTGTTTAGTGACTCCTTCTGCAAGATGACAGCCTCGCAGAAAGACGTCACTGCTCTCCAACTTGACTCATCGCCAATCATAGCGCCCACAAAGGAGGGAGTGGTATTAAAACACAGTTTATGAAAAATATACTTCTCTAATTTATTCTCTACAATTAATAAATAGAATTAATACGATCTATTCTTACAAAGTAAGTTCCTTAATTTATTCCAAAACTCTAGAGGCTGCTGCTCGTCCCACGGTAAGTAAATCTTAGTTTTTAACAAATACTTTAATGTGGTCGTTAAATATTTGCTCTCAACGTCACCTATTCTTATTAGTACTAACGGATCGTAAGATGTGCCATTCTCAAGAAATAACCTATGATATTCGGCTAATTGAGTCTCCCAACGGCACCATTGTGATTTTGCGAAACTGTTACTTATAACTAAAATTATATATCTACTGTCGTTTATACTTGATAATATAGATTCTGAAATGAAAGAACCTATTTCAAAATCTCTCTCATATATACATAATTTTAAATACGGTTCTGTGCACTCCATTTGACTTATCATTTCTGCAACAAATTCCCTATCATCCGTACAATAAGATACGAAAGCATCGTATTTGTGACCAGTCTCCAATCCTGGAGAAGCCTTTAGGGAGGTCTTTAAAAACTTTCTTCCTAAGGCCAATTTAGCTAAAAACAACCAATATCTAATATAAATTCGATATTTGTATAAAAAGATTATAATTAAAATGACGATTATACAACTGACTATGGAAGGTGCTGTCCATATTAAAAGCACTATATTAGACATTTTTTCATACATTAAACATCGTAAATTCTTGATAGAAGAGAGAAAATCTACTACTCTTCGGTCTTCCCACACATCTGGGCTACTGCACAAAAAATTTGAATGTAAAAAGTATTCACGAAGGGGCTTAGATCCATTCGTCTGTAACCACATTGATGGCTTATACATAGAAGAACAATCACATATAAACACATTATTCATCAAATCTATCTCGATTGACCAGTTCCCTTTACTGTCTAACAAGAAATTAATATCCTGCATCATACTAATAGTAAATTGTGAGATTTTATTATTACCTAAATAGAGACTGTGGGGTCGAGATCCAGAAGACAAGAACAAAGGTTTCCACCAAGTCATTATAAGGTTATCACTTAAGTCTAATACTTGCAACAATTTCAACGGTTTTAATAACTCTGGCGTAAGGTAGTATAGCTCATTGTTCGAGAGTATTAAATGTGTTAAATTAGGCATCATTTCAAAAATATTGTCTTCCTCGTAAAGATTTCCTATGCCACAGTTCTTGAGTATTAACATTTTTAATTCATTAAGACCTTCAAAAATATCGCTTGTTAAATTCTGATTAGCAGTTATAGGGTTATTTGCTAAATTGAGGATTTCTAAATGTCGTAGTGGTTTGAATGTTTCACTACCTATGTAAAATATTGTACCGTTTTCTAAATTTAACATTCTAAGTTTATTTAATCCAGTGAAGGTATAATCGAATATGGATTTTATTCTATTAAATCCGAGATTTAGGACCCTTAGTTCTTTGCAGTCGAGAAAAGCATCTCGGCCTATTTCATAGTACATAGGATTAGAGTTGGTCCCTTTATTGGACGATATATCTAGAAGTACAAGTTGTGGATTTGGTACGTGCTTTAAGTGGATACCGGGTAAATTGTTACCAGTGAGCAAAAGAATACGGAGATTCGGAAATTTCAGTGGATCGAATGCAGTTGATGCGATTTTAATTGCACTGATCCTATGAAGGTCTAAGACTTTAATATTCGGCATCCTTGGGAATGTATCATTGGTGATAATTTCAAATTGATTATCAGATAAAGTTAATTTTTCTATTGTTGTATTTGCAATAACTTCCATTAGTTTTCTTGGGGGATGTTTGCGGAAACCCATGTCCGATAGATCCAGGGTTGTTAAATTTATGTTACTATTTTTTAGACTGTTTAGAAAGTTACTTATAATTGTAGAATTTAAATCATTTGCACCGATACATAATTCTTGTAGATTTGTCAAAGGTAAAAAACTTTGTGGATGAATAAAATCAAGTCGACACAAATTTACAGCGAGCTTCTTTAATGAAGTCCCTTTCATAGGTTCAAAGGCATTTTCGGGAATTTTTTCAAATGTATTTTCTGATAAATCAAGCACTTTTAATGATGGCAACAGCTTTGGCTTTAATGTTGGAGTTATTGTTAATATGTTCCCAAACCCATTGTTAACTAAGTGTAATTCCTTGAGATTCTTTAGCCCATAGAATGTTCCTCCCAGAATTACGTGCAGCTGGGTGTTATATGATATGGATAACTGTTGTAACGTAGTCAAATTGCGAAATATTCCAGGCTGGAGATACATCAGTTGGTGGTTAGCCTCTATTTTTAAAGATTTTAAATAATATAATGAATCCAAATCGCCAACTAAGATTTCTGGTAACACTGTTGTTCTGACAACGAGTACTTCGCTCTTTATTTTGACCTGAAAATAAGAATAATAATGAAATACATGCTGACTGTAAAACATTATCTTATACCTTATCTCAATGACTGAGTAAAGTCAATGTTAAAGATTAGACTAGCACTTTTACTTGCCCCTTAAGAGTGAATAGAATTTTCTTAATGGTAAGGAACTTTACTGTAGTAATAAAGATCTGAAAGTTATTAGTTGAAATTCTGCTACTTTTCCTTCTTTATATATTAAAATCGAACATTCATTTTAATTTATTAAAATGGATTGTATTGTTGATGTTATAAGGAATGACACAATAAAATATTAATAGAAGTTTCTACAGAAATGTTTACAGGATTTCGATAGAATTACAGAAGTTCTAAAGGAAGTACGGAAACGAGTCAGAGAAGCGAAATATACCTATAATCGGTACAAATTTTAAAATTAAATTGTAAATGATGCAATATATTTGTTAAACGATAACTAAGCCAATGTATTTCTAAGATAATAGAAGCCTTTCACAAACAATAATTTAATAATGGCTTTACTAATAATATGAAAATTTGGTTTACTATTTCAGGTAGAATTGTAAAGTTATATTCTAAAGAACTGTTTTCATCACAATAACATTATAAGCCCTTTGTTCACATTACAGTTTAATTATCTTAAAATTTTCCTATCTAATATGGTTCATAAACATAAACATGTTGACTGGAAACAAGTATAATCTTAATCATGTTGTCATTTATTTAGACAACAATTACATATGTATCATCTTATGGATGTAAATTATCTGTATTTGGTATATTTTATTTCTTTATATCAAATTTGCATAATCCCTGGTGATGTTAACTAATTTCTTTAACCAAGGTTTGCCTTTGATATAATCTCTTTAATGTTAATTTTTGTAACCTGTACATTAAAACACGTGCATTACAGATATATAAATAAATGAAACATGGACATCTTGCGACAAACAGAAGTGATAACTAAACTAATTGAAGTTGAATTATTTAATATTAAAATTGTTTAACTTGTCAGCGTTTGTCGGATATAGGGCAAGCGCTGTTAACGTTGGGTTAGAGCGAGAAAGAAGATATCTGCCTACCGCGTGGGAGAAAGGGAAGCCAGACAGTCTGGCGCCGTAACTCGTTAAGTAACGAAGCGGTTGACCTTAAGAAGTATCTTTTAAAAAATATAGTGAAATCCAACCTAGCCTAACTAACCTAAGCCTAACCTAATCCACCTAGCAAGAAATCCAATACATAGAAACAAACGTTTAAACCTTTTACGGGTGTTTTCTTTAGATTGCGCTGTAGTTTCAAACGAGTATTAAATAGGTAATTAAACTAAATTTTTATATATGTGCTGAGCATAAGAGTGTTGGCTAGACCAAGGTAAATAGAATCCACCAGTTGGGAGACTAAATGGTAGTTTCTTAATAAATGCGATAATTAAGAAATGTATTTCGCGGCAAACAGTGTCATTGGTGTTTTGCCGTAAAAACCTCATTAGGGAAAGTATATAAAACGTGGAAGTTAGTTGAGTTCTCAGTTTTTAATCAACGTTAGCTACCAGTTATTGTGTTTTTAGTTAGTTGTGTCGGTAAAAAGTGCTGCTCTGTGATACAAAGCTACGTGTATTATAGATAACTGGTAATACATCAATAGATCAGACCCACTTGTGCAAGTAAACTAGTTATATATTATACTAGTTATAGTATAACGACTAGCAATGCTCCGTGGTTTCACCCGCGTATATACCGATCTTATGGCAGTGGAAGGTCAATTAAGTCGGACTATTTATTTTTGTTAACATAACAGTTTTATTTCACTTAGTTTTTAATTGCTTTCTTTCAGATTACTAGATAACTTACATTCATAATCTGTATCTAACGAATACACATTTTTAAATTCATTCACGTAGAACAGGCATTGAAAGTATTTTCTAAATCGGTCCAGTAATTTTAACTTACAAATTAAAATTCTAAATGCAAAGTTTTCTTCCATAATATTAGAGAAGAGATTCATTTGTAATACTTTCCTAGACACAACATTTGAACTCTGGGAGTTCGACTCGGGATACATTGTTTTCTTTAGATTGAGATTTTAAAATTCGTTATATCTTTTGAATGGAATATCCGATTTTAATAATTTAAAAAGTATTTTACAGGTATTGAAACGGTTTTTAATGAAATATATAATAGGATAGGGATTAATACCGAGGTATTTATTAATATGGTTTCATTATTGTCGGCACTTTTATAAATTTTCAAAACGTAAAAAAGTAGTTATAGTGGCATAACTACAGTTGTTGGACATATGGTATTGCGGAATTTTTTGTAGATATTAATACGATATATAATATTCTAGAACATTTTTTGTACTATCATCAATAGTTTACTCAGCGCGCGGGTTTATAGATTTTATGTAAAGAATTTTTTCACACCTAGGGTTACATTAATACATTTTTATTAAGGATCCCTATTTTTTTTAGAAATTAATATAGCCTTTATAGCTAAATGAAAATTCAGCTATCTAATGGTGAAAGAATTTTTGAAATCGGTCCAGTAGTTTTCGTGTGAAAACGTTACAAATATACATACATACAAAAACACATTATGTTTTCTCTTTATAATATTAGCTTAGATAGACCACAAATTATAATTACTTTTGGAAACCTTATGCATTCGTAGTTCCCAAAACAGACGATAACCTTGCGGTTCTTAGTACTTCTACAGATGCAGCCAGAGATTTTGTCTTTCCCTACTTCTACGGGGAGGGCAGCAGCTGCGTAGTCTTCTGGAGGGTAAAGGATGTTGCGCGAGATTTCCTCGTAATCTTCTAGAAGATTGCACTTAGTGTTATGGAAACAAAACAGTAGCCATAGAGTAAGAGCCAGCAACATGTCTTTTTTATCCAACCACGTTTACCTGAAAAAATATTACGTGTTTTAGTATTAAATTCAAAATATCTTTGCCTTTACAACACTTTGGAATTGTCAAATATCGTTCTTTCATATATATCTTTCAATGTTCCACTGATGATGATTTAATGTTTTTATTTGTTATCATCATTACTATATATAAGTTTTCTTTATTCTGTATCGATTAGAGCAATTCATTCACCCCCACGCTTTTTTATCTAAGTGTTTTGAATTATAGAATGATTTCTCTATTAGTTTTAATTAACAAATGAAAAGTGCATGCGTTCAAAGTACACATGTCAGAAGTAAAACTTCTTTAAGTAAAACAAATTTTAAAGTCTTGGTTATAGTTACACAAATCGAAAACTATAGATATCCAAGACTTACAGGGTGAGAAAAAGGAAGATATGTAAGGTATTTAATGAATTAAATTCGTCATTGAAATATTAAAAGTGTCGAAAATGAATACAAATAAATAATTGAAATCTCAAATGACGAATTGTACAGTTTTTTTGTCAAGATTTGGATTTATATTTTATAAAATATAGTATATCAAATGACGAGTGGCAAATTAAAATGCCGCACGTTATTTGTGAATATTAAAATTACCTAATCTTCAAACGAATTAGCTTAAAAAACGCTGCATATCTTCGTGGCGCTAATCACGCGTTTCATCCGTAAAAATTTTACCCTAAAGAAGTTCCACGTCAAAAATTTCTTCAAAACGTCTTCTGTGAGTTTGTTATAAAAACCTATACAGTTACCCCCTTCAATAAATTGTCAATTTTATGCAGCCTACGAGAATTTACTGGGTCTTCTACATTTACGTGACACTGGCGAAGTAAATTGTGCCAGCCTGGCACATAAAATAGCCATAACTCCAAATAACAACAGAATTTACAGGGATTTTATTTTTATTTCATAAGTTATGTGAGGTGCATTCACTTTTTTTCGTAAGAGTCAATATTTTTAGGAACGTACAACAAGTTTTCTAATATGTATTATGCTAGTTTGTTGTGTTGTAGTTGGAAGGCTTCGGCCGTGGCTAGTTGCCACCAAGCAAGAGATTTCTGTTCCGATACGATACCGTGTTGGAGTTAGACAGGGATGCATTATTTCACCGCCTTTATTTAACATCTACACGGAGATAATTATGCGTATAACCCTTGTAGACTGGTTGGTCGGTGCAGCTATAGGTGAATATAAAATCGCCAATCTAGGATATGCAGATAACTAAACCCTTTTTGCCGCTAGTAGCAGCCGAATAGAAGAACTTCTCCTAAAATTGGAACCAGTCAGCCTAGAATTTGGTTTAAGTATAAATCGCAGTAAAACCAAGATGATGATTGACGACAGAGCTAACAACAACTTGCCGAACATAAACAAAATAACAGACTGTGATATCGTACAGTCATATATCTACCTTGGAGCCCTTATCTCGAATCAAGGAGGCTGCATGTATGAAGTGAAGAGACAAATGACTATGAGCAGGTGTGCAATGGACGAGGCTTAAGGAATATGGAGATACAGAAATATTAGAAAACCTACAAAAATGAAGCTCGTAAAATCGTTGATATTGCCCATATTTCTGAAACGTCTGTACGCCACTGTAACTTGGACTCTCAGAAAAATCGAAACCAACAAGACTGACGCTCTGCAGATGTGGTATTGGAAGAAGATGCTCGGAATCAGATCGACGGAATTTCGAACAAACGCCTCCATTCTGGCTTCAAAGAACGCGTATCCACCCTAGTGCGCAGTCGGATACTGAATTTCTTTGGGTATGTTAATCAGCGTGGAAATGATCAAGTAAAGGCTGCGGTGGGTGCCCGATTAACGACCAGCAGGCAAAGGTGGCGGGAAATCATGCGGCGGATACCGTCTACTACCGAACACGCGGGAACATGATAATCTCGACCACTCTGACAAGAGTGATGCGACTAAGAAGAAGAAGACGAAACCGTGTAGACCATAAGAGGTAAATTTCTCCTAATCAGATCAGCGCGCTTTCGTCTTAGACTGTATCATCAATTAAAATCAGTTGTGATCACAGTCAAACGCTAACCTATCACCAAAAGAAAAAAAGGCTTTTACAGTATTTTCATTTTGGCAAATATTGTTTTCATGTTATTTCTAATGCACCACTGATAATATTTTTTTCTTGAACAAGGTAAAATGCTATTTGCGACGTATAATTATCTATTAACAACAACCAAGGGTAATATAGTGCCGCCCATGGCTCGCTTCAGCTGACAGCGGAACATTTATAATCTCATCCATTCGTGCAATGAAATATGTTACTGAATAGTTTAATAGAGATGGTGCGATGTCTCCAAATTAAGTATTACATTTGTATAACTTTGTCATGTTTCCACGCCGGTTGTTATAACATGAGTGCTAACTAAAAATACACACAAACGAAGAGCTGTAGGTTTTCTATGAAATTGAGGAGTAAACAATTTTCTTATTTGCTATAACTCAATTGCTATTTTTCATTAGATATTAATAACAAGATATCGTTGCGATGTTACCATTGTTATTAGCAATCCAGTGGTGGTATGGGGAAATAGCCCTCGTAACTTTAGATTTTAAGTCGTTCTGGAGCATCATCATCAAACGTACATTAGAATTAGAGTGTGTAAAGGAAAAGAAAAAACAAAAATTTGACGATTCAAAAGTGCTGTAATATGCCTACTTGAATAAAGATATTTTGATTTGATTTGATAGTGAATAGTTTTAAAAATCTGCTGTTAAATGATTGAGTATAAATGTCTTAAAGCATCTTCATATTGCGTTCCTAATGTGTAAACAAACTACTATTTTTATGTTTAGAGGGCACAAGGCTTTTGGAAACGATGAAACTCTAAATATAAAAAATAAAGCCTTAGGGTTAAAATCAGTTAATATTGTTCTTCCAATTATTGACGGCATTAGGCGAGAAATTCTATTCAATGATTGCATAGATCCTGGCATTTTCTCTGATGTTATGAAACATAGTAAAGTTGTGCCTCTGTTTAAATTTGGTAATAAATGTGACACTGATAACTATCGTCCTATTTGTGTTGCCTACCCTCAGTAACATCTCTCAGGAAAAAATTTACTCCATCAACTGTAGGTAATTTTAATAGATATAACCTGCTTTATCCTGAGTAATACGGAATCGCAATATTACAGATGTGGGCGTGTCCCTCGGGAGACCTATTTTTTAAGCTTAAGAAAGATCCCAAAATGCACCAGGAATATTCTGTGATCCTTCAAAGGCTTTTGGTTGCGTAGACCATCCTTACATGAAGTCATTATGGTGTGAGAGATGGGACTTAATTTGTTAAGTTCTTATCTTCAAAATAGACTGCAGGAGGTATTTTCGTAAATGCCGAGAAGTCCTCGGGATCGCCGGTAAAAATGGGTGTCCCACAAGGATCATTACTTGGCCCTTTTTTATTCTTAATATATATAATTTACCATGTGAAAGACAAATACATAGTGCAATTGGTTGATGATGAGTCCTTGTTATTTAAAATTGATCGCCTCACATTGGCTTTTAGTTAATAATTTAGTATTAAATTCGGCAAAGACTAAGTATGTTGAATTCAGTTTGTCCAATATAAAATTATTTGTATAAATATTCAAATTAATGACGTCTGCAGTCTTCATAGGAATAACCTTAGTCTTTGGGCTTCATTGGTGTGACTTGATTTCAGTTCCACACAGAAGCGATACATTAATAATATTGTAACAACTATTTTTAAGAGAGTAACCGCTGAGTTTCTTGCCAGTTTTTTCTCAGCGGATTGAAGTTTCCGAACCGGTGTCAGATTTTTTACTAACTGAGAAGCTACTGATGAATTAAAAGTGCTTTTTGAGCCTACTTGAATAAAGAATGTTTTGATTTTAATTTAGATGGAATAAAATATACGTTTCAAAGGTTCAAATCTGAGTAAAATGGACGAAAAAACTAAACGATATTCAACTCAACAGTTTCGCAGCCATTAAGAAAACAATATGCCTCCCTTGCAATGGAAGCTTGGATTGAATCATACGCATTTATGTTGGTACCAAGCCTGAATCCATAGGCAAAGCCTTCCAATTTAATTAATAACAACGCAACGAGCTGCTAATAGAAACCCATTGGAAGGTATTACTTACTAAGAAAGAACTCCCAGAAAAACTTGCAAAGGTGTCCCTTAACAAATTTAAATATTTTCTTAAAAGGAAACTATGTTAAAAGCGATTACTCGCACTTCTGACCCAGCGAGAATCGGAATATAAACATACTTCTTTGTATAGAAAAACACGTGTAAAAGCATTGTTCAATTTGGTGGAAATTAAAAGCATTACTCACGTCAATATATGCGATCCTTTAGAAATAAACAATTTCACGATGAAGGCCATCTAATCAACCCTCATTGAGATTAATGCACTTACTAACATCGTGACAACGAATATATTAACCCATTTTTAAATATTTTTCAATTTAGTGGCGCGTTCGCAACCATGTAAGACCGTCGTGTACTGTATTGTAGCGTCATATTCACAGTCTGTATCTATTCTATTTGCATGTGATAATTTTCATTACGTTTGTACACGTGATATTGTGATTTGACAGAATTTTTCATACCGATTTAGCGTAAGGATGACCAAACTTATTGTTTTTGCCTATTAGAAACTTTCACGAATCTATTTTATTGGTGCAAAACAGCCATACTTCTTATATTGATTAAAACTGATGGTATCTATTTGTTTTCTTTTGTAATACATTTCTACGAATGTCACGATGAAATGGTTTACGCTTTACATATTTTCTGGACTAACTGGATTTTGATTTACATCTAGAATGAATCCTCTATTATTGCAATAAAGAATACATTTCCCTTCCTTAAACACTGGTCTTAAGTTAATGATAAACGAGTCTCGTCTTCCATAAACATTTCCATTGGAAACACAAATCTTTTGAGGTTTAAATGCTATTAAATGTCTTAACCTTTCCCACACCAATCCCTTGGAGGTTATGGGTTTCTATTGGTATACATGAAACACAGAAATATACCCTGATAGTCTGCTAAAAATCCTAGACTCTGTTTAGTGTTACTCAGAAATTGATTCCCTTATTATATCTTTACTTTTGTTTCCTTGATTTTCATTGTTAAACTAGTGTTATTGTTAAAAGTTAACATATACATATATTGTTTATTTACGTTATTTAATTATCATCATCGAAATCCTTCTTCAATACGAAGTTGGGCGGTCAGTTGGTGAAAATGTTTTCTTTCCTATGCTATTCTCTTTAATTACTCGTCGATTCCCACTGTGGTCTACCAGGTGCTGTCTTTCTAACTATCCAGCATTCTAGTATCAACCTTGGATACCCAAGTAGGGATTCTTTTTAAAGATTCCCGAAAAAAACAGCCTTTCTCAGCATGATTTTGTCACAAGCAGATGTTTTGAGCTCGTTTGACTACCTTAGCATTTGAAACGTACTGGTTTCAAGAAATGAAATATTTTCTTCAGTGCCCACATCTCAAATGCTTGAGCTCTTGACTGCGTTTCTTTTTAAGGACCCATGTTTAACAAAACTTATCTCATTTTATAGAAGGCGCTTTTGCTTAACCTATTTCGCAATTCATTTCTTTGTCGTGGTCTAAATCTGAAGTAAAATACCTACCTTGATATTTAAACTTGCTAAGAGCAGCAATATAGTTACCGTGAAGGTTTAATTGAGGACTATTTAATATATGCGTTGCACACATGAACAGAAACATAATAATGCAAAATATATATATATATATATATATATATATATATATATTTAGCAACCTTCTCTTAAAATGTGAAAAAGCTTTAACATCAAGCGACATCAAAAACAATTTTTAAAACAATGTAGTTGAATTTGAGTGATGAATGACATAGTATTTTATTAACGATTGAAAATATAAACAAGTTTTATATAGGAAAATAATTAAGTAATAGTAGGAATTGAAAATTTACTTACAAATAAATGCATATAATTACATACAATTACAGTTTCATTTACCTTTCAATAGAAAGTTGATTCCATTCAAACTTGATTTATTTAGAAATCGCCATTCGATTCTGTAGCGAGGGTTTATCCCATTTAACGGAAAGTATTTACTTGTCATATTTACGTATTTTTATTGTTAACAATCTAGCATTTAACTGTGATCTCATTGATAATACAAGTATACTCACCTCACCTAGGAAGACGTCGTTTACGTTTTTATGGTTGAAACAGACTTCGATACCTACGAAGATAAAGATTGCTTCAAAAGACTAACATTTCTATATGCGTGGTATCTAAAAATTACCAGAAAGGAAAGAAAAACAACACTCGTTTCATACCGAATACACCACCACCAAAACTTCAAACTAGTTCAGACTTGGACAAAATCACAAAATATAATTTCTTAAATCGAATGGAAGATCTTGAGTTCGGCTCGACTATATTAAATCTACTAATATAGGCTTTCGTAACCAGAAAGATTTAAATAACTATAGTAAATAAGTAAGCAAAGTATTCTGCGGATGCCCGTTATAGAGTTTGAAAGCAACCGATGTGCCCTAGACTGGTAAAAGTTCAGGGGCGCGATTCGTAGGCCTATGTCGGTGACTTTGGTTCTTCTGTGGATCTTCTCATTTCTGATTTGATAGCGTAGAGATATCCCTATAGCCCTCTGCATCGCACGCTGAGGACTTAGAGCTTTCGAATGGCAACACGCATTGTCTCTTTTAGAATTTGGTCTTCAGGCACTGCGGGATATTGGACGTAAATACCTTCTGTAGTTTTACAGTGCGTCAATTGTATATTCTCAGATCGTTTTTTGTTGATCACTTAGATTGTTCGGCCTCGATTTTGATTGGCCCCCGAAAATATCCCGCACATTTTTGTATCCGCGGGTCAAATGACGCTAAAGTGGCCCTTAGGTCCTATATGTTCATGAAAGACTACCAAATGTTATGAATTTTATGTTTGCTTATAGTTAAACTATACAATGTTATTTTTTGTTTATCAAATTAACACTCAGTTGTAGCGTCATGTTGTGCTAATCTTTGATTTTGTGAAAAAAGTCGATCTTGAATTTATACCCTATAAATACAAGATCGACTTTTTTAAAAATTTCAAACTTACCTCAAGGGTTTTTAATGTTATTCACATTACTTATATAATCATAAATACAAACAATCACTAATAAACACTCAGTTTATAAAATTCCACAAAAAAACTTGATGTCCTTCGACGCGACACACGCTCTGTAAGTAACAGTTACTTTGTAAATTTTTTTTTGTTATCTCTACGCATATAATGTTACGATAGTTATCAAGAAGCAAAATAGATAATACACATTATGATTTAAAAAGAAATAGATGCTCATATTTCTGATTCAGAATTTCAATATTCAGAACTATGGTATCATGTAGTTACCAATAGTTGACGCTGGCTTTCCTAAAAGAAGAGTCCTGAAACACCAAAATAAAACCAATATATAACAAGTCCAGGTTTCTAACATTGCACTGCTTTGAAAAAGAGACACGAACAATAATCTTCTCTTGGCTTACTTCGCTAGATTACGACTTTACTTATGGTAGATATGATATCGTGAAACAAATTTCTCTTGTACTGTTTTTGTATATATCGGGGCAATTACATCAACACTAATTAAAAGCTTTAATTACAACATTACAAGATATTTCCTTAATCTCTTTCTTAATGTTAAAAACGTTATTTATTATATCTACCTTCATTTCTATAAGCAAGTTCCCCCACTCTTAGACTATAAATGTGAGTGTTCTTTGTTTATCGAGACATTCCGGCGCGAGTAGTCGAACGGAGCGGAGCTCCATGCTGTTGTTATTATTGTGTGGTTTAATTAAATGTAATAAAGTAATTAATTAAAAGCAAACAAGTTATTATTTATCGTTACTATGGAGAATTGCGACAATAATTAAGAGATTGACGTCAGCATTGCTGACTTCATTGTGCTGGAAAACCAATAATCCGGCAGGACATTGTCATATATTTTATGTTAAATATTAATTATATTATAACATTAAGAGCTGATAACGATCTGCTATCATGTTTTACAGGTCTTACATACAGAATTACCTAATCCTACAGTAATTTCGTGCTAAATATTTATATTTTATTTTGTTACGTTGAGAAAACTAAACTCATTCACTCGGTCTTTAAGAAACTTTTAAAATTCAGCTAAATGATTCTTTCTGCATTGTATATGGTGACTAAGAGCAGATTTTCCCTTAATCACACAGAATCTAGACCTATGCAGGTGACACCGCGGAATCCATCTAGTTTTTTACCGACTTCAAAAAATGAGGAGGTTATCAATTTTTTTTATGTTTGTTACCTCATATCTCCCGACTGGGTCGGCCGATCTTGGTGATGTGTTTTTTAAATGAAAGGTGGTGCTCGTCATAGGGTCCCATTTTTTAAAAATCTAGTTCTGATGATGGAATCCATGACAAAGTGACGGAACTCTTCAATTCTTAGTAGCAAATGAACGATACCCGGCAGAATCTTCTACAGGCTCCAGATATTTGAGTTGCCTACCGTAACTTCGGTATGGTCAAGTGCTAGTCGTAGTTAAATATGAAGATCAATGGATCTCCTCAACGGTTTACAGTAAGGGTGCGGTTTAAGGCAGAAAATAAAAGTGTCTGTAATCAAATAGCAATGAGCTTACGTTTGTTGCTGTATTGCAACACGTTTTTAGGTGTACACATATTGAGACAAATTTGTTACTTTACTTCGGATTCACTAAAAATCAAAAAATAAATATAAATATTAACAAAAAAAGAACCTTGAGAACAAACTTACAAATATATTAATATGCTCTAAAAGTAATTGCGTATTATTTTATAGTGTTCTTCGTATTCTTATATTTGGAGTCTGTGTCAGCCGAGGTACCTACATATATGGCTATAGGTGGGACAGACGCGGGAGCTGCAAGTGGACACGCGGGAAACACCTACCTTGGCTGACGCCGACTCCGAATATAAGAATACGAAGAACACTATAAAATAATATGCAATTATTTCTTACTTTTTAGAGCAAAATTAATATATTTGTAAGTTTGTTTTGAAGGCAGTTCTTTTTTTGTTAAAATTNCTTTCTTTCTTTCTTTTCTTTAAAGGAATACCATCCTCGTATTTCTATAAACTTACTTGATATTGCCAGAAATTAGAGTAATTCTAGAGAAATTTGAAAAATAATACAATCAGAAAGATTTGTTGGCTTGTTTGTGCATGTAATAAAACAAATGACATAATATATCAATGGAAAAATTTGTGAAGGTGTCGCTTTGTTGTTTATGCTATGATAACAGAGATCTAGTTTATTTTTAGATTTCAATATCACATTTTTATTGCAATCTTTGTTGTTGTTTAGCGTCTTTATAATAGTGATTAATGTACCATTAGACAGTGGTAGAAATATTTCACTTTTATTAATCCTTTATAAAAGTTTCAAGTAAATTTTCATGACTGGATATTTCTGTAACTATAGGTAAGATTATCTTGAAATTCGGCATAATCACTCTTATCGCAACGTTGACACTCACTATAAACGAGTTTAATCATACTTGCATAGGGTCAGGGTATATAAGCGAAAAACGATTTATTGCGAGATCTCTAAAACTATACTCCACATTGACTTGTAGTTCAGCATTTTCACAAAGGAGACTTCCAATAAGAACACATCAAGAGCATGTAAAACAGTAAGAAACATATAAAAAGAAATTGATATACTTACGGGTTACGCTTAAAAAGAACAATAAATATCAAACGAACGAATGAATCTGTTTGTAATTTCAAATTAACCGCCCAACCGATGTGCCCAAAAACTAGTTCAACTGCGATGATGGTTTTCGACCACTAAATTTACTCTTTAACTCAGTGGAACCCTCTTCATCCGTAAATGAGACATGAGAGGATCAGCTTGCGTTTTCCTCTCTAGTGCGCCAGATGAGTCCGACAAAAGAATAACGGAGGTGAGAGCAGGTGCGCAAATATGCGCTGCGTTTTTCTGCGAAGAGAGGTTTCTATTCCATTCTCACTCTCTTCCTCATAGGCTTCTTTTAGCGAGATAAGAAACAAGTAGAACAAGGCCTAACATCTCTCACTGGAAAGCGATGCAATGCTGTCCAGAATGAGGTCTCCGCTGAGCGGCAATAAGAGGTGAGGCCGGGATTCCCAATCCAGTCATCAAGAAATTTCCAAAACTACTCGCAGTTGACTCAAAATTGAGCAGTGAGTCATTTAGCAATATATACAGTCACTAAATAGGTATTTCTCCATATTCCCACGGGATCAGAAACAATGATGAACAGCTAGTTTCTCATAAATCACGTGCTCCGTATTAATTAAACATAGTACGGATATGTGGCACCGTACCCTCGTATGAAACCAGTTGTGGCAATACCTTACAAGAGTTGACAACTTGCAGTGTTATTGGGACATCTGATTCGCAGAATTGTACCCAGTTCCAGTTCCGTGCACAGTTAGCGCTTCACTTTATACTAACCTGTGTCGATCTTATATTATTAATGTGAGTGTAACTCTGTCTGTCTCTATGTCACGTTTAATAAGATGGACAGATGTAACGGAAAATATATCGTCGGAATTACCTCACCCAAACTTTTTGGGGGAGGAAAATATAAAGTAAACAATTAAGTACATTTAGGGCCAGTTAAGGAGTTGTTTCTAAAGCTAAGAGGTAAGCTTTAAGGAATGTCGGTTAAACAGAGCATAAGAGAAGTTTATTAAGACTGTCGACAAATTGGCAAAACGCTTTTTATAGAAATAAACTTGTAAAAAAATAAAAAAAGTTAAACAAAAGTATTATCATCACACATTTATTAACTATATTGGAGAAGGAAGAGTGGAAGATAGATTCTTAATGAGCTCGTCCATGTGTACTAGATTCATACGAGCTTGGCGACCAAGGCGACCTTCCGGTAGCTCGGGTGGCTCATGTGCTAGCAACGTAGCCGATTCCATTAGGATTTTTCGGGATTCCTGGAAATCACAGTCAAAAGTTAGAAAATATCACATTCCTAGCTGCTCAAACAATTAACCTAACAAATCCTGGATGAGAAAATGTAAAAGTACCGTGATATATCCCAACATCACAACGGGGCCATCAGTAAGAGATTTCCTTCTTCCCGTCTCAGCAATAGCTGCATGTAGCTCAAAGAGTAAAGAGCCACGAAGACGAGTTTCAGCTGAAACAATGGTAATTATTTCATTTAATAATTATTTACTTTATTAATTGATATTCACTCTCCTGAGGTGCAATATTTTCTTAATGAACTTAATGTTATACCTATATATAGAAACACCTGTCAGTATTTAATACATTATACTAAGGATGCCATTCAGGTGTATAAAGTCATTGCAGAATTTAAAAATAATCGAAATAATCCTACTATACCTTCCATCGTCATCAGAGTGAGAAGAGAAGAATTAAAAATAATTAAGATTTTATAAATTTAAATAAACTAACTAATTATATACGGTGTCGACTTAGTGAAGAAAGTAGCCTATAGATATTAACTGTAAAATCATAAAGATTAAAAGGTGGAGCTAACGTACAACAAAGTAACAAACTATTAAACAATATCAAGGATTTTGAAATAAAAAAAGTAGCGTACGGCCTTAAAATAAAGTTGCCAATACCTGTTTTATAAACCCGTGGTATTATAAACATGTTACATGTTGAAATGACTATAATGCTGGTGCTACTTGCAAGGAAACATTTCAATTCTGAAGCTTGCTGACTGCGTAATGATGCGAATACTACAGCAGTGAAAATTCTGCAAATTTTTTAATTCATTTGTCTGAATTTGGACAAGTGAAAGGTTTCAGCCGTATCTAGTTACCACGCTACCAACAGAGAGATAGTGTTCCAGTGCGAAGCAGTGCAGAAAAATTAATAAAATGAAAATTAGGAGCTGCAGTCAATGACTGCATTCGGTCTCTACAATACAACATGTCATGCACGAACACAATAGGCAATTTTAACATTGTTAATTTATATAAATACCTGGTGCCAGTGTTTCTAATAAGTCAGTAATCTTGCGACATAACTGAGTCTTTAAAATGAGTCGATCGTCAGTCACTGCGGCCAATCCCAGTTCGTTTTGCTGACCGATCATTTGACACAACGCTAGGCTGACGTCCGTCATGTAGTGATGAGAAGGATGGAGGTAGGTGCTACAGTGTCCGATGAATCTGTACAATAATAATCATCTGCTTAACGAAATTTAGCCACGAAAGCCAATCTCAATCAAAGGTCAACTATTTGACTAGAAGATATCGTAGCCGTGAAGTGTAAGCTGATTAACAATGCAAATAACAATACACAATAAAATGTTAAACAAAATACAACAAAAAGCCACCCTATACACTCATAATATCGAATACTGGGGTGTTTGGGTCTTCTATTAAGACGTGTTTTTTATAATTCTTAAACCGCCTTAGACGAAATTTTTAGTTTGATTATATAAAGTGGAAGTGGCAACGGAGGCGTAAGCTTATCATCTAATTTCGAGCAAAATCGCGGTAAACCTTTCGCAAGCATCGGGATCCCCCTTTGGCATCACGCTTAATTCTCTTCCAATATCTTGTAACAATTGTTGTATGATGGCGTCTGAAACTTCATCTTTACAACTGCCGCAATTCCAGGATTTGTTATCCAGCCCTCGGGATTTGGGATCAGGTGATGTGGTTTTGTGCAGGATTGGCACGATGAATGTAGCTGGCAAGAGATATCCATAGCAGCCTCTGAAAATTCAATGAATATCTGCAATCTGCCACGAAAAATGTAATAAAAGTCACACGAGACGGCTTCATCCCAAATTAATGCAGACGTTGATAAATCGCAAAATCCAATACCCAAGATCATTACTACTGAAGCAAAAATTGTCAAGCAAAGTCGTCGTAATACTTACTTCTTCTTACACTTGACAGCGCTGAACATAGTACCTAGTTCCGTTGCATCAGAACACCTTTCACAGGTGCATTCAAAGAACTTGGAATCAGAGAGGTGATGGCGACGTGCTTCTGTTCCCCACAGCGGATCCGTATAGCATACTGATATATGAGAACCTGTTGCTATATTCACGCCTGCGCTAAGAATCTAAAAAAAAATCACTTTGTTCTACGATCCATTTTGGTTAAAATATTAATTATAAAGGAGCTTGTTATAGGTAATTCTTAAAAAGAATAAGAGAGAAGACTCTTTACTTAAGAGACTCATACCCGTCTTCACCAACCTCCCCTAAAATTTTAATACTCAAACTTTAGGGGAGGTTGGTGAAAATGGACAGTTAAGAGCCATTTACGGAACTGTTTCTGTAATTCTATTACAGGTTCCCTAACTACGAGATGTATTAGAGAATGTTGATTAAATTGGACATACGTCGTTCAGGAATGGAAAAATGTGAAAAACACTTCACAATTCAAAAGCAGCCTACTAGGGAAAATAATTTTAGTTTTGGTTTGACTCAATAAAAAGTTAAGCTGGAATGATTGAAAGGTGTTCAAAAGTGGTATTTATTAACAGAATTAGTTATAAAATAACTAAAAACAAATATTACTGTTTGAAACAATATTACTTTTGAAACAGATAGGGCATGCCTAATAAAAGCCAATAGGAACCACCCTGTCTAACACCACAGACTCCACATTTCAATACTTTACCATTGTAGTTAAGATTACCATATTTTTCAATGATACATTTTATAATATTAATTATCATTAAACCATCTAAATATTCGGCTTACAATTTGTCCGTCGGATGTAAAGCTTTTGTTGCAGTTAGCACGACAATTGTGCTCCACCATAGACACCTTGTCGAACACCGCCACGTATTCCGGCTCCAACAGTGGTACTTCGTGCCCATTTATCTGCATTAATAAGCACATTACAATAAGTATTTTCAAGCACTGATAAAATTATTATAAGTTATTAGCATCTAATGAAATTTCTATAATAGGCTGAAATACATATACATTTTTATTTACACTATGTAGTTTAATGTCATTTCTATATCACATTGGGAGAAGTTTGTTCCGAAGAAAATTGGACAAAAGAAGATGAAATTTCAAATATTGGCATTGCGACATAGAACCTGAGACTGTTACTTCAGACAGGGCCTTAACTATATTTACATGTAATAAATGTTGTCTTTCAAGTTGAATTCTAAGTAGAAGTCGAACGACGATATAAGTTATATAGTCACATTTTAAGTCGTCATATTCTATGCTTCTATTAATTATATCGTAATAAAGTCCTAAGAAAATTCTCGACAAGAAATACTTCGTTGAATAAAAATATCATAAGATACCTGAACGATACCGCAGCATGTCATAATTTCCTCTTCATTAAATACTCCTTCAAGTTTGAAGAACTTCCAAATAAACTCTGCTATCATTTTCCTATCGTTGTTCCATTTATCTGTCCCCTTACGATCTTCGTTGTGGGACTGTAGAGCGAGTAACTTAGCCCAGAGTTTCGGGTTGTGATCACGCTGATACAAACAACGTAATACAGTGATACACTGATAGTTTGGATGAGGTACGCCAAATGTTGATATGGATACCTGCAAAAAGTAAAGCATTAGACATTGAGATGTTTTTATCTATCTATCAAACTGTCAAAGGTTCATCGTTACTCTCACAACATTCAACACGTTCAAATCTCTTGAAAATTTACAGACATTCGATTATAAAACAATGATTTAAATATACCATTCTGGTAACTCGACCAGAATCATCATGATAAAGAAAGCTGCTAACAATGAGCTTCGTACAGAAGCTGAGATTTATCCAATGTGCGATGAAAACGGCAAAGTCAGGGCAAATAATGCGAAAAATCGATATACCTTTGGGTTTAAAGTGCTAAATTGAGTCATTAGTTGCTGCTGCATACATAGCCTTTTAGGTATGGAGCTTGCGGAAAACATAGCCATGATACTATACAAAACTATTAAAACAAAGTTTAATAATAAGTACCTTTTCGCCTCTCTGCTGTGTGTAATGACATTCCGGTGTATGTAGCTTATTCTTTGTACATGCATCCGAGCAAAACGGCCAACCGCACTTCTCACAAGACGTAATTTTACCATTCTCAAGCAATTTATAGCATCCAAGACAAACCGGTGGTGTCACCTGGAAACGATATATATCAAATTATATTTATCTGGCGATAGAAACCGTCTCTCTTTTTTATGGTCATCTAAACCTAAGTCAAGCGTTTAGTGCTTTTCATTACTCACACGTTGAGCTTGATTGCCATCACACCTCATCATAGCAGTGTAGATTTGACAATTCAATTCAATTAAAAAATTCTTCATTGAAGTAAGCCTTTACAGCAAATTTGAATCGTCTAATACAAGTTATTTCACACACTAATTTTATTGTACGAACGACTTCAAACGTAAAGTTTAGAAATACTAATCATTATTTTTAAAGCTTCTACTTCATCGTGAGGTCTGAAAACGGGAACGCCGTCTTCGCTGGTTAAAATGACTTTTTGGTTATATTCATATTAAGTTAAAGATTACAAATAGTAGCAGACCTTAGCTGTCCTCATTCATAGCTCTTGATTGTCATCAATAGCAGTTGATTCGGTTAGCTTGATCAGGGAAGTGTAACCACCAAATATAATGATATATAGATGCATTTCATTGTATGACTGAGAGGATAAGAAGTTCAGGAAGGAGAGTAGAAAGGGCTAGTTTTAACATCTTAACCAAAAACGTGGCAGCAGTCCTATTGATCATGGTCCAAGAAAAATCATCTTAAGAACCGTATTCTTGTTTGTTATTACGTTTGAAAAAAAAACCATATAATTATAATTAATTCAAACCTGCGATGGTCCAGAAATAAGTGGGGCCTCTTTCATGATAATTTCACCCATCTTTATGTTCCTGATTGCCAGAAGATGTCGTCCATATTTATCGTCCTCCTTCACTCTGGCTGGTACGCATTGCTTTTTGTGATGTTTCCAATGTTGTTTCTGATGTTCTCGGGAACAATAGTGGACAGACTGACAACTAGCACATTTATGTTCCGTTGGAGCTGAACACACTTCACAAAGGTCTTGTTCTGTCATCTTTTCTAAAGCACATCGGTAAAGAGAAGCGAGTTTTAATTTTTTATAAACATTGTGTATTATACATAAATACAGAGTAAAACATATCTATTATACAAAAAGAAAGCTGGTTAACCGATCCGAGAATACAATAACTAAATGTCTGTAGCTAAAAACATAATCAAAATCTAAATATTATTTACTGAAGTAGGCTCAAAAAGGACTTTTGAATCTTCTGTAGTCCTTCCTCTGGTAACAAATCTACCACCGATACTTGATTTCGCTGAGAATAAATCGGCAAGAAACTCAGCGATTACTATAGGGGTAGGCAGAAACCACGTCCTTCCACTTACCATGATCCTTGCATATCTCCTTCGCTTCTTCCATTCTCGTTAAACCTTTCATACAAGTTCGTCGGTTTANCGTTTGTTATTACATTTGAAAAAAAAAAAATATATAATTATAATTAATTAAAACCTGCGATGGTCCAGAAATAAGTGGGACCTCTTTCATGATAATTTCACCCATTTTTATGTTCCTGATTGCCATGAGATGTCGTCCATATTTATCGTCTTCCTTCACTCTGGCTGGTACGCATTGCTTTTTGTGATGTTTCCAATGTTGTTTCTGATGTTCACGGGAACAATAGTGGACAGACTGACAACTAGCACATTTATGTTCCGTTGGAGCTGAACACACTTCACAAAGGTCTTGTTCTGTCATGTTTTCTAAGGCACATTGGTAAAGAGAAGCGAGTTTTAATTTTTTATAACCATTATGTATTATACATAAATACAGAGTAAAACATATCTATTATACAAAAAGAAAGTTGGTTAACCGATCCAAGAATACAATAACTAAATGTCTGTAGCTAAAAACATAATCAAAATCTAAATATTATTTACTGAAGTACGCTCAAAAAGGACTTTTGAATCGTCTGTGGTTTTTTCTTTGGTAAGAAATTTAAAACACCGGTACGAAAAGTTGATTTCGCTGAGAAGAAATCTTCAAGAAACTCAGCGGTTACTCTTTTAAATATAGTTTTGTAGGTTAAAATGTGTAATATTTAGCTTCTGTGGGCAACTGGAATCAAACTTTATCCAGCATAATCTAACACGCCTTTTGTAAAAGAATAATTTTGACATATTTATTAATTTATATAGAGGTAAACCCAAACTGATTGTGATACATAGCATCACGCCCCATTTTTATAGGGGTAGGCAGAAACCACGTCCTTCCACTTACCATTATCCTTGCATATATCTCCTTCGCTTCTTCCATTCTCGTTAAACCTTTCACACCAGTTCGTCGGTTTAGAGTACTCTTGACTTGGCCCTTATTAAAAATGTCCTGGATTTGATCCAGGAACGTTCCAACTTTCACATTCACTCTAGACCCATAAATCCTCTTTGTCAGTCTCCTTTCATTCATTCTCTCTACACGCCCAAATCATCTAAGCATACCTTTCTCAGTTTTAGTCACTACATCTTCTTTAATACCACAACGTTCTCTTATCACACTATTTTGTACTTTGTCACTCCGATTTAATCCACTCATGCTTTTCAACACTTTCATCTCTACCGCATTTATTTCACTTTTGTGATTCTTCTGCCATACCCCACTACTTTCACTACTATACATAAGTATTGGCACCAACACTGCTGCATATACAGCCAGCCTGGCCTTTTGAGACTTTGATTGTGATATCTTATCTTAAAAATGCGTACGCTCAGTCAAAAATGTGGCATTGAAAGTTTGTTTTTTATTTCTTATATTAAATTTGTTATAACAGTTATTATACATTCTTTATCTGATACAGAGACTCTGAAAGAAGCCTAACCCTTTGTTGGAGTTTGCATTGTATTATCTTTATCCGATACAGACACTATTTAAAGAAGTATTTCTTTAAAATTTTCTTGGCAGAGACTTATATATAATAATTTATCACGAAACCGTAATATATATTAAAGATAGAAGACGAAATTCAGGCTATTGTTTTGTGAAATTTGGGCCTTTCTGACAAAAATGGACATTCCAAGTTTACGTTGGAAAACAACGTGGTAAACTTTGTTAGTATATTAACAAAACGTTTCAAGACTCACCTTAAGAGTTATCTGTCAATATATAAAAATTCAACACAACCTAAATCGAATTTTCACATGTTAAATGCAAAGATTGTACTGCAGCGTTATAGAGATCGCGCACGTCCATATGTTGGTAAAAATAGCTTCCGGGCATGTGAAACATGAAGCGCACTCCGCTGAGATGTATTTAAGACTAGCTAAAACTGATCGCGATTCTTTGTGGCTCAGTCTGATACCTATTATTCACGTGTATCCTTATTTCATGGTACCATGTGGATATACTTTTTTTCTATGTTCTTCTATATGACATCAAATATCTGTCACTATCAGAATAATGGCGTCAAGCACGTTCAAGATAGCCTTCAATAGATAGAATATATATATCTATAACTTAATAAGAGTAAAAGTAAAAAGTAAGTAGCAGCCCATTAACGTCCCACTGCTGGGCACAGGCCTCCTCACTCATAGGAGAGAGGGTTTTTAGAGCATAGACCCACCACGCTGCTCCACTGCGGATTGGCAGGCATAGTACACAAGTGCACTCTCTATTCCTTCACTCTCATAGTCCGATGTGACGGGAATCCGACACGA
>JACTOM010000930.1:2909465-2940290 GCA_015832385.1 Elymnias hypermnestra | reverse complement strand
ATAAATCTAAAATAATCCTACTAAATTTTATCACAATGTCATTTACGTAATTTATATTAATTATGGTACTCCATGGGATGTTTTCTAGATCATAATCAATATTTAATGATACTATATTTCAACAGTCTTCTAGCATTGGAGAGCATTATCCTTTTTAACATTCAACGTCGATGTAATTATGGCATGATTATTTCATTATTTTTACCACATCAGTAATCCATGGGTGCTGCTCTTCTAAAATTATCACTTTATATGTAATGTCCCTTATATTACGATTAAATAAATCTTAAATAACCCTATCAAATTCTATCACAATGTCATTTACATAATTTATAATCCAGAGGATGTTATCTGGATCTTGATCAAATTTCAACTATCTTGCAACAGCCTTTCAGCATTTGAGAGCATTATAATTTTTAACATTCAACGGCGATGTAATTATAGCTTGATTATTTAATTATTTTTACCACATTAGTCATCCGTGGGAGTTGCTCTTCTAACATTATCTTTTTATATGTAATGTCCCTTACATTAAGATTTATGAAATCTAAAATAACCATACTAAATTCTATCATAATGTCATTTACATAGTTTATATTAATTATGACACTCCAGAGGATGTTATCTGGATCTTTTTTTTTTTTCTCCCGACAGGAAAATCCTCATGGATACTCGGTGCATCACGGGGGGCATATTCTGGGTTATGCCGGACTTTTACCGGCTAAAAACCTGTCAGTATCGGTTCTCCGCGTAGCCTTGTGACGGGGCCACGGCGGGAAGGGCACAACAATGCCCGTTGATATGAGGGCCCTCTTTATTTTATTAATCTACTTTAGTAGGATGGCATGTCTGGAGCACCGGCATGCTGTCCACAAACTATGGGACTTCTCTGTCGGGCAACAGACCCCGTATCTGTTGCCCAGAGGTTATCCCTAGGGGGCAAGACGACGGTCCTGGGCCGCCCGTCTGCGTATGTTATCTGGATCTTGATCAAATTTCAACTATCTTGCAACAGCCTTTCAGCGTTTGAGAGCATTATCATTTTTAACATTCAACGTTGATGTAATTATAACATGATTATTTCATTATTTTTACCACATCAGTAATCCACGAGTGTTGCTCTTTTAACATTACCTTTTCAAATATAATATCCTTTATATTAAGATTAAATAAATCTAAAATAACCCTACTAAATTATATCACAATGTCATTTACATAGTTTATATTAATTATGGCACTCCAGAAGATGTTATCTAGATCTTGGTCAAATTTCAACTATCTGGCAACAGCCTTTTAGCGTTTGAGAGCATTATCATTTTTACATTCAATGTTGATGTAATTATAACATGATTATTTCATTATTTTTACCACATCAATAATCAGGGAGTGTTGCTCTTTTAACAATACCTTTTCAAATATAACATCTTTTATATTAAGATTAAAAAAATCTAAAATAACCCTACTAAATTATATCACAATGTCATTTACATAAATTATATTAATTATGTCGCTCCAGAGGATGTTATCTAGATCTTCACCAATCTTCAATGTTACTGTCTTTCAAGCGTCATTCAGCATTATCCTTTTTAACATTAAAACACGATGTAATTATAGCATGATTCCTCATTCTGGTCTAAGCATGATTTCAAGATTTTTCTATCAAATCATAATGATTATTGGTCAAGGTCATTAATTTCTAGTTGTCCGCTCCAATATAAATAACTTGGAAGAAAAAATTGAGTCTCGTCAAAAGGTATTTATCCTTTTCAAGAATGTCATAAGGAACTTCTTTAAATTTCTAGTTATATTTCACGTATTTTCTCACGAAATATATGTATTTGTTTCTGATCCATAAAAAAAACCAGACGATTTAGGCGCAATATTGCTGAAGTCCTTAACAAGATTTTTGAGGGTCACCCAAGATGTATTTTTATGTCTATCGGAATAGCTACATTATAACTGTTTGGTATGTCTTAATGCTGTTTTACTCATACTAGTTTTTGATAATCTGCATTTACACTCACATTTCTTGAAGCAGAGCAACCACAGCAGGGATATCTATTGTCGACAGCAATCTTCAAGCCCCGCACTTCGCCACCTTACACGGCGAATTCATTTTTATAACATTGAGTCTAATATCACGGTGTACCCGCACATTTTGAGTGTCACTAATTGTTTGATACTTTAATTTTCGTGGTTTATTAACATATTGACTATTTGAACGGGTATATACCACGATGGCGTTTTTGAATTCTGCCGATATTTCGACCCAGTCGCATGGATCGCGGTCACGACGTTACTGCTGTGGGCGGTTGTGTCAAGCTGTCAAGGGCAGAATCTGTCTACCCTACGTCTGATCCTTTTATTTTTCACGGCACCCACATCCATTTTTCGGCATACTACACTCACAATGTTAATAAATAAATAATCATTTATTTGGGATAAACAAGTAACAAGATGTATGATACAAGATATAAGTAAGAATAACAGATATCCCAAATGGGAGGGGCCTCAGCATAATGCCGCATTGGTATGCAAACCAATATGACGCGAATTTTCAAGCGTCTCCGAAGAAAAAATTTAAAAAAGTAAAACACATGTAGCGTTCGGACCGCCTCGGCCTGTTGACATATTATACTAAGTAAACTACAGTATTTTAAAACTATTCATACGGTTACGTTAAACTAAATCTAGTCTTAAACTTAAAGAATTGAAAAATAAGTGTACAACAATATACTATTATTCAATTCCCCGCCAAGACCCCAGAAAGTATAACACGTGATGTTTTTTTTCAGGCTGCTTCGCCGGCTAAAAGTAAGTTATTAAGTTATTACTTTTCATCCGCTTTCTGTTTGTCTAGTAAATACGTTTTAGGTTTATATTTGAAGACAAACAAGGACGTACTGTTTTGAACGGGGGGTGGGATAATATTCCAAATTTTAGCAAAAGCCTGAAACTTCCACGAAATGCGGCGGTCTTGTGTCTTGGGACTGCCATTTGACAAGCCGAACTTTTTGGTGCATATCTACCGTGCTGTCTACCCCAGTCAATCCTTGAAAACAGATACTCCGGCTTACCTGATGATATAACGTCAAATAATAGGGTAGCCAGATGTAAATTTCTTCGGGCTGACATTTTTAGCATATCGGCCTTGTTTAGGTAAGGGGTTATGTTATGTGAGTGTGGAGCAATGGGATAGATGAACCGTGCACAGGCATTTTGGACTCTCTGTATTAATTTCTTTGTTCTTTCCAATAAACAAGGTCCTTAGGTCGTATCTCCATAGGTAAGCAATGTCACGTTTTAATTTTGAAAAATTGGGTCGTTTGTTCATTTGGCATAACTTTTTTTAATAACGTTTTAGGTGTCATTTTGTATACTATTCTTTCGTGTCCGAGGCCGCAACGTTATCGTAATTAACTTTATTACAGGTCTACCAGCTTCGAAAAAATCCTTAACAGGGCCCGTAGACAAGTTGCTTTCGAAGATTGCTAACGCTCAAAAAATGTATGGGAATGACGTTTAAATTTTCGATTAGTTTCGATAAGGAGCGTCATTCCCATACTTTTTTTGAGCGTTAGCAATCTTCCGAAAGTAACTTGTCTAGTGGCCCAGTTCTTTTCATATGCGAATTCAGATTTTATTGTCAATTTTAGCGATATCGATGCCACGGAAAGAAACGCTCGACGCGAAGTGAAACTGCGTTTAGAAAATGCTTATACTTTATTGACCAAGACAGGACGACACTGCTAAGCTTTTTGACGTTTCACAATGGACGCGGACAAATGACAAATACAATACAATACGCTACAATAGTTTTCGCAGCGGAGCCGGCGCTGCATGCCGGGCGGGAGGGGGGCCTCCGCGGACATTTTCGAACCTTTAAAAATTTTCGCAAATCTGCTATAATCAATATTATAAACATGCGGCCGCGGTTTTGGGCGCCCGCGTCGGCCGCTTGCCCCCGGCGTCTTCACAGCTCGTCATCGCAACCGGGCGGCATGTCGGACGTCTCGATGGCCACCTCGTCGTAGTCGCGCTCCAGCGCAGCCAGGTCCTCGCGCGCCTCCGTGAACTCACCCTCCTCCATGCCCTCGCCGACGTACCTGCCAGACACCGGACGTATCAAATGCGACCGCCGGGCATCAATCAACGTGGGGCCCCTGAGTGGCACTGATTGGAGTTGACTTCTCGATGGCCTGCATAGTAAGTGCGATGGTCGCCACCGAAGTAGGGTGGAAAACCGTAGCCTCTTTTTTGCGAGACTTCTCTTGGTAAAGGAGGCTCGTGAGAGGGAGCGGGGCTAGGGAGCAGAAGGCTCCTCCTCCCCCTGACTTGAAACTGGTTACGGAGTATATATTTATAGTGTCTCACTATAGGATGACGCGGGCCCGCTGGGTTTTAGTGGGTATTATGCTAGACTAGTGATTCCCACACTTCCGACTAGTCGGAGTGCTTGTTTTCCACATTCCGTGTGGGCGGGGTGCGCAAAAGCATCTCCCAGCGATAAAAAAAGGACCACGATCAAGGTGCACGGGTCTCACCAGTGTACGAAGGCGCGCTTGGAGTACATGAGGTCGAACTTGTGGTCCAGTTTGCCCCACGCCTCGGCGATGGCCGTGGTGTTGCTCAGCATGGAGGCGGCGCGCTTCACTTGCGCCAGATCGCCGCCCGCCACCACCGACGGTGGCTGGTAGTTGATGCCCACCTACGGCACAGCAGCGGCGTCACCAGGCCGCTCTGGGACCAACGCTGGTCGGTCGCCGTTCAGAGCGGACCGTATAAAAACGTAACAGGTGAGGCGATTCGGTCGTAGAGTAGAAAATTTTTTGATTTTTTATTTCACTTATTAGGACACGAACATGTTACAATTAAATACTAGTCAAAATTTTAGACCTATTTATAGGTAGTCACAGCAATCTTATTAACAATTTAAACAATTTTAGATCATTAAAGCAAACTACTAAAACCCATAAGAAAGAAAAACAATATTTAATACAGAGAAACTGCCTCATTGGCCTAGTGGTTACCATGTTCGACTGCAGACATGAGGTCCTGGGATCGAGTCCCGGATCGGGCCAATTAAAAATATTGTATTAGGAAGCGATTTTCTCAAAAATTGCCCGAAGTTGGGAACTTGGCGTTTGATCCAGCCCTGTGCCTCCGAGAGCACGTTAAGCCGTCGGTTACCAATTTTTTCTTTACCAAAGACGTTTAGAATTATTCTTTTAACTTAAAAGTACTTTCTAACCGCTAGGCATTCGCTAGGTAGCTACGACCACGGCGACAGACCTCGAGGAACAGGTCTCGTCGTGAAGTTCGCCTGAGCGCGCTACGCCGCCGCTTACCTTGAAGCCGGTGGGGCACCAGTCGACGAAGCGGATGCCAGCGCGCCCCTTCATGGCGGCGATGGCGGCGTTCACGTCCTTAGGCACCACGTCGCCGCGGTATAGCAGGCAGCACGCCATATACTTGCCGTCGCGCGGGTCGCACTTGACCATCTGGTTCTGCGGCTCGAACAGCTCCGCAGTGATCTCCGACACCGACATGGCCTCGTGGTACGCCTGCAACGACGCGGAGCATACCGTACCGTACCGAGCCGGGTTAGCAGTCGTAGGAAGCACGCGCCTCCACTTAACAAAAGTCATAAACAAATGTTCGTCTAATCTGAGTGGGACGGAAATATTGAATCGCACTGTATTCCGTGAGAAATTGAAATTCCTTCCGAGGCCTGTGTATAGAAGTGAAGCCGTAGAGATAAAATAGGGGATGAAAGTCGTCTGGAAGGCCGAACTGATGTTGTGTATGTCGACAGTGCATATCTTTATCAGAACAATCGAGATTGAAATGTTGAGCGTTGTAGCCGCGACGAATATCAAAATGTTTCTGATGTTGATGCTCTTCGCGAAACAAATCTGAGAAGTTCAATACTATTCGCGATCGATTCGAAATTGACCAAGAAATTTTTCGCAAAGTAAACTTTTGTCGAGAAAGAATCTTCTCATAGTCCCGCGCGATGACGAACCGCGTCAATTTCTAGTGCGTAACTTTACAGTGTATAAATTTATGCCGAAAATGTAAAAGTGCGGGCGAGAGCACGCGGCACCTTGTCGGCGGACACGACGGGCGCATAGGCAGCCAGCGGGAAGTGGATGCGTGGGTACGGCACCAGGTTGGTCTGGAACTCTGTTAAGTCCACGTTGAGCGCACCATCAAACCGCAGCGACGCCGTGATAGAGGACACCACCTGCACAGTATAGCGGTTGGGGTACATCGGTGTGAGTAAGGCTGGAGTGTGATGGGGTGGGCGCTACCTGTGAGATGAGCCTGTTGAGGTTGGCGTAGGAGGGCCGCTCGATGGAGAGGCGGCGACGGCAGATGTCATAGATGGCCTCGTTGTCCACCATGAAGGCGCAGTCTGAGTGCGCGATGGTGGCGTGCGTCGTCAGCACGGCGTTGTATGGCTCCACCACCGCCGTCGATACCTGCGGCACGGCGGCGCTATACTCGTTTCTTTGGCGGCTCGCCTCGCTGCGAAGCCGCCAAAGAAACGCCGCTCGCTCACCTGAGGAGCCGGATAGATGGCGAATTCCAATTTGCTCTTCTTGCCAAATTCGTCGGACAGCTTCTCCATCAGCAGTGACGTGAAACCGGAGCCCGTGCCGCCGCCGAATGAATGGAACACGAAGAAGCCCTGTCGCGGGAGAGACGTGTTATGCGGTGCGGCTGCGGCTGAAGCCACCAGGGCCACTTCGGGCGGGGGCGGGTAACTGGCCTGCAAGCCGGTGCACTGGTCGGCCAGCTTGCGCACGCGCTCCATGACGGCGCCCAGCACTTCGCGGCCCGTGGAGTAGTGGCCGCGCGCGTAGTTATTGGCGGCGTCCTCCTTGCCCGTGATGAGCTGCTCAGGGTGGTACAGCTGCCGATACTCGCCGGATCGCACCTCGTCTGCCGGACGTCGGGAAATATACTCTCCGGTTTTCGGATGGGAGCGCCAGGCCACCGGCCGGCCTCTCCCCTACGGGAAATATGTCAGCGATTAGAAATATAACATTATAATTTCGTCAATGTGCATATTTGCACATTCGGTCTTCGTGCTGTGATCGTGCGAATGCGCCTGGATAGATTCGGCTAAAATTTATCATTAGTTTCCGACCGCTACCGATAAGTTTCAGTCTGGCAAAGGAATCGATGCGCGCGTTGCGATCCGCTTTTACCGATGACCGTGGACTCCAGGTCCACCATGACGACGCGCGGCACCATTTTGCCGCGGTCGGCCTCGGAGAAGAAGGTGTTGAAGCAGGAGTCGCAGGCGCCGGCGTCAGCAGCGCCCGGGAACGTGCCGTCGGGCAGAATGCCGTGCTCCAGGCAGTAGAGCTGCCAGCACGCCACGCCCATCTGCACGCCGGCCTGCCCCACGTGCACCGAGATGCATTCCCTCTGCGAACAGCCGCCGTTTCAATCGTCTCAACCAACAGCTTTAACATTGTCAACATACTTAACACATTCAAACTCAATTGCTTCAATCGACAACTGACCACCATCCCGGCCACTGACAGTGTACGATCCCGGCAATAAACCTAGACATCACTTTCGAGGCGGTGTCGTGAACTTTACCTATTGATTTATTAATGAACTCTCTTATACATAAAAACAAAACGCTCACGTTTGTCTCTCGTGGCCTTCCGGGTGGGACGGTTATTATTTCTGAATCGAGTCGCGTAAGTAAAGTATAAGGTTGCGAACTCGCATAGGCTCTTGAGGCCTCCTCCAAGGGTCTATGAGAATTATTATTAATGACACTTCACGATGTCTACGGATTTTAGTCATCCGAGCCGAGAGATGAAACGAACAGAAATACAATATCCTGTGACCGCGGAGACATGCCGACGATATAAAAAGGTACACCAGTTCGAACACATATGAGACCTTCGAGACTCGATCGCTACGTGCATAAAAGATCAACATATCATTCAAAAAAAGTACTTACCATCATGGATACTAATAATTTAGATTGTGCGGATGAAAAAATAAATAAAAAAAACTGTGCGGACTAAAACAGTTTTACAAAAATTTGGTGCGACTGAAATTTTGAAAACGATTTGCGAATCGACGGTCGAGTGACGCGGCGCGGCTCGCTTGTTAGCGCCGTTCCATATTCGGAAAGCGACCGGCGACCAACCGCAAGAAGGCCGCACCACCTCAACCAAGGAGGCCGCATGCCGTGCCAAAGTAAAACACCCGACGAACAGCTTCTAACGTATCCAAAAACATATCTAGAAATTACAATCCGGAAACAACGAGGCCCACACCGTGACGTGCGATATATAATATAAAAAAGAAGAAGAAATATATATCTGTGAAGCAAATAAGGTTCGCCACTCAGCTCGATGCCGCAGCAAGTTGCGACGCTGGTTTTCAGGGAGAACCTAAGTTACTTCACAGACACCCTTGCGACAATTACAAAAGTTCAATACTGTATTGAAACTATATCCTAGATTCTAAATACTAACGAATTCACAATTAAAGAAGGGAAAATATACTATACTATATATATTATACTACACGCTATACGCTATCCTATAATTATAACTACAAAATTCAAATTTCTCCGCAGTGACGTTGTCTGCCCCCCACATAGGTGCTGGAAGTAGAAATGTTTATGTATCATCGAAGACATACGCCACATGTACCTCTAACTCTCGTCCGATATTGATTATCGGAGACGGTGCTTCTATCGAAAAGTTGAATCGTAGAAAACCATTAATCACCGACACTTCTCAGGTGAAACCGTCGTTGTATGAAGCTGCGATGGGTCCCTAAAGTTGACTTACAGTTTTCTGTTTATTGTTCTGTTTAGTATCTCCCTGTGATTTTCGCACTCCGTTTTTCAAACAGAAGTAACGGAATCGTGCGCGATGGGAGTGTTCATCACATTGGAAGAGTGTCGGCGGCCGCTGCTCAATCGGAGCAACAGTGTACCCACAGATTGGAAAAAAATCTTCAATGCTCGAACCAGATAGCCAACTGTCAACTGACAGACGTAATATAGAAGTGCATTCTATATTCCTTCACTCTTATTGTTCGATGTGACGGCAATCAGTCACGACTAGAGACCAGGTCCAGGACCGACTGCTTTACGTGCTCTCCAAAACACTGGGACGGAACCCACCACCAACTTCGCAACTTCGGGCAAATATTTAAAAAATCTTAATAAAAAACTCAATATCGATTTTTTAATTTGCCCGACCAGGGAGTCGAACTCAGAGCCTCATGTCTGTAGCTGAACACTTATTAATGAACGAAATTCTTTTATCATACATTTTCATTACGCCTGTTGCCTTTTAATAGCAAATACTTCTATTAGTGCCATTAACGATTGCTTCCACATTTGTATCAGTGAATAAGCGTGTTAACTTACTGATGTTGTAAACTTAATTTTTCTGGATTCTTTTATTAAATTTATTCCACGACTTCGAAAATTTTCAATATAAATTGGAGGAGTTATCAGTATCATTAGAGGTCGAGGTAAAAGAAAGAGTAGCTTTCGAGGAAGCGTACTAATCTGCTCTTGCACTGGGTCTGTTATAGAGACATTTCAACCCTATCGCCTACTGTACCCACTCTCGCACTAGCTTCTAGTGAGAATGTGGCCTTATCAGCATATTTACGTTACGTTTTGTTCTCCACAACCTGGATAAGGGTCTTTGACAGCAAAGAACAACCACGTGCTACCAAAGTCTTACTTGAAAATGGTATCCCTAGCAACTTTGTTACAAAGCTTTTGTGGTGTGCTGAACATCATTCTGTAGATTCTAAGGTAAAACCAACCAAACTTTGGACACCATACCATATTGATTTATATACTTAATCTTCATCTATCAAAATTATAAATCGAGTGGAGACTCGATCTATAAGGGCTTTTCAAATATCTAAGGCAATAAGTTAACAAAAAACACCTTTTTTATGAAGTAAGATCGAAAACTGATTTGTACAAATAATGAGCAGTTACTCATAGATCATTAGACCAATACTTCTGTATGTACGCGAAACTTGGCCTATAAAAATGTCACATGAACTAAAATTCCACACGACAGAAATGCATATGTTACTATGGATGAGCGGGGTTATGCTCAAAGATAGAATAAATATATTACTTTTAAGGTTGCTGATATAGGCAATAAGGCGATGGAGTTTGGGTTAAGATAGCAAGGCCATTCTGCGAAGATCTGATGATCGTGTTGTCAAAAAGAGCCTTTGCATGGACTCAAAAAAAGGGAAGAGTGAGGCCGAAGACCACATGGTTGAGGAGGGTTCATAGAGACCTGATAGAGGCAGGTTTTACAAAAGATGACGCTTTCAGTACAGAAAAGTGGAGCCTCGTGGTTGGGAGGGCCGACCCCTCTCAGTCTGTAAGAGGCAAGGCTGATGATAATGATTTGAACAAGTTAAAATATTCAAAAGGTATCCTAAAGAATGGTACGACAATTTCAGAACTAGTTAAAATTGTTAATATCAGTAATTCATGTGTCTAATTCACTGATTAAAAAAGGAAGGTTTAAATGAAACATATTCCATGAAAATTCTTTTATTAACTTAAACGTAACATAAATCTTAAATTATTAAGGTACTTTTTTCAAACGTATGCTTTTCTCGGCCCTGATTTATGAAGAGGGTCTAGTTTTGGAATACTTATTATACATTATATTACGAATATAGAAACATATGCAATTATTACTTGCAGCGACATAATACAAGTTAATAATGAAACAACTATCAGAGAAATATACTAGACAAAGCTTTACTTTTATACAATGGCGTCTGTGAAAAATATTGTATGATTGTGCCATTTTGTTTTTGATTGTGTTGTTTTATGTTTTTTTATTAAAAATTGATATATTTATAAATAAAATAGTTTCATCTATTGTTCTATTTATTTAGTTACTAATGCTCCAAGATTCAATTTTTGGACCATCTCCTTAGAATATTATATTATTTGCAGAAATTGCAGTCAAAGGTCAGGTTGAACGGAAGTCTGGAGAGGAGTGGGGTTTGCGGTAGGTCGTTTTTCTTCACTGATAAAGCGGTCCCAAGTTCGTATCTTGCGCAATGCATGCTGAGCTGCTTCCGCCATCAGTGCCTCTCCTGAGGGCTTCGGCTCCCATCCCAATACCAGTGCTGATTCCGACAAACACCCCACGATCTGATACAATATAACATCTTCTGTTAAACTACTTTAACATCGGTTAAGACAGATCATTACCATTAAAGTGATTGAATCTGTGGTTAAGATAACACTTAATGCTATAACCTATCTTCCAAATAAGCACATTACGATACACCGATACGATAAAAACAATTTTCTAAGATTAATGATTTTTAGGATAACCCTGAAGTATTATAATTAGGAAACCCAAATCTTCATGTTTCGACAATAAAGTTACTAAGACTACGTATTAATGTAATCAGATAAATTAGATATAAAATGGGACCTAAAGGAAATCCTCGAGGAACTCTCTTAAGCAATCACTTTTTTATCACATTTAAAATCAAGAGGATATATAATAGTCGTTTTTTATTATTCACAATATATTGTTGAAGTACGACAGGTTGAGTAATTAGTAATAGTTGTATATTGAAAGTACAACTGGCCATGATTTACTTTCTGTAACGCTGATTTTAATTGTGACATTGAAAACATCGTTTCACTTCTATAAAATATGTGTCATTTTATTGAACTAAATGTTGATAAGTGGGTATGATTTCCCGCTTCCAATACAATTACTTAAATATTTCTCATTAGTAAAATCTTCAATAAAATTAATCATGATAATATAAATATATTACCTCCTTGAGACGATTCCGTAAACTTTCCTTTGTAATAGCTTTCTTTTCGAAATCCCTTGTTGTTAGAACCATAAGAGGTGCGTGTAGCTCATACAAAGTTATACCTATAACAAACAGATTAACATCATTGGGTTATTACTTGTAAGCACAAATTTTCAAGTAGTTCTTTAACGTTGCCTTCGTCGGTACCTTCTGTCATAAATAGAAATAAAGTGATAAAATGAATTTGACCTTTAAAAAGTGCTGCAAAAGTCTACTCGAATAAAGGATTAGATATAATCTCAACAATGTAGAAATAGAGACTAGTATTCATTTGGAACCTTAGAACCTTTGCAATCTTTGCAACACGGATTCTCAGCCAAAGCATCTAATTTATATTTATTTATTTAAATAGGAAGCCAATGTAGTATACGATTTTATGTTTGCTGCTTATATTTGTTAAATATTTCGTTTAAATTGCATACTACTGTCACGAAGTCTGAAACGTTACGGTAACAGAACAGCTGGATACCAAAGTTAGTCAGGCCATCCACAGTGCTACCAATTGGCAAATGTGGTACAACCTCCTTCATCGGGAACATCACAATGCTCAGCAGAGAGTGATGATCAAAGGAGGAGATCACGAAATATGTCTAGATTGCATTTTCTAAGTATATCTTATCCTAAATACATATTCTATGTAATGAGGCGTTGCTTATATTTGTTTTTGTAATTTCAGGCTTAAAGGTTTGTTTAATGACCTAATATTCGATCTTGCTTTAGGCTTTGGTACTGTTACTACTATTTTACTCATTTAAGTTATATCCTCATTTAAAATTTTGTACAAAACAAGAGGCCTAAAAAGAATCTTCGATTGACTGATGGCTTTATAAAATTTCAAGAACCCATTATAGGTTTTATATCTTTCTAATATATAATCCTTATATCCTAAAAAATGGTTTTTGCACTGTTCTTGTGTGTCAGATATTAAGAACAATAGATGGCCTAAAAATTTTGATTCTGCTTCTTACATGTAACGCTTATCTGGTCGAATAGTATTGGAACTTACCACGTAATCTCGAATATCCTGGTTCGATAACATCAAACACTTTCATCAAGTCCCTGCAGATTTGTATCTTCCTGTGCAGGAGTTCTTCAGGCATCTGGTGAATCATGTAGTCTGTAACCTTTCCGTACAACTGGCTTAAAGAGTGTTTGGCCGACAGGCACAAGTAGTGGCTGTCTTGAAGTACGTTGCGGTATTTAGTAAGGAAGTTTTCGAAACCGAGGACATCGTTGGCGTCTATTTGTTCAAATTCTTCTGTCAATCTGCACAAGCCAATTATATTTTACTAGTAAGTTTAAGAAAGAAGAAGCCTACTAATATCCTACTGCTGAGCACAGGGCTCCTCACTCATAAGAGAGAGGGTTTTTAGAGTGTTGGCAGGCATAGTACACAAGTGTATGCGCTAACACAAGTGCACTCTATTCCTTCACTCTACTCTCTATACTGGGATATGACGGCAATCTGACACGATCGGAGAGATCAGGTGCAAGACTGACGGCTTAGCGTGCTCTTCGAGAGACAAGGGTAGAGATACGGGTACAACACAGGGCAAACACTGAGAATTTTTGATCAGAAGACTCAATATCGATATCCAAATTCGCTCGACTCAGGACTCGAACCCAGGATATTATTTCTGTAGCCGTAGAAGCTGGCCATTAGACCAATGAGGCAGTTTCAGGCAAGTAATGAGTATTTTACTAGTGGTACAGCATATTATGTCGTACAAGTTTTGTCTATCGCAGGATCACATAAAATTAATGCGTTCAATTCATTTCAGCGCGGGTTTTTTTATGTGATAACTGCTTAGATTACACATAACATGTTGTAAAACGTCATAATAATCTGCATAAAATGACTAAGGTAACTAATATATAACCCTCTGAATACCTTTCTAATTACCGAATTTCAAGTGACCATTGTTTTTAGATGATCTAATGGATATAGTGAATATATTATTAAAACATATATGCCATTGTGATTTTTTTTTGTAATGTTTTTGTTGCTGACAGATTAACACTTGACTGTGATCATACCTGATGGTAAGTAAAAACTCCGCCTAGCAGTCTTTTAGTATATTACAAATTTTGAGACATTCAGCAGGCCTTATTTTATAATATGGACGGATATATATTTATGATATTGCCAATATGCCAGCTTGGTAGCTCAATCAACAATAAACCATTTGTACAACTTTAGCTAAGAAAATATACTTCTGGACACATCTATTGGCCCACCTTGCATTTTCAGCTTCGTTTGGTGCTAGCTAAAATTTTATATTAGGTCGAGCAAAAAGTTTTTATGCAGTTTTGAACCTGGCACATTCATAATTTCATTCAATAGTCTTTTTTTGAATTTCGAACACAGAATTTAAAGAAACAAAAGACAATTTGGAGCCTGTTCGTTGTTAACAAACAATCGAATACTAAAAAAAACTTGATTTTATTGGTTTACTCGGATTTAATTCTTGAAAGTGTGATTTTTCTCATTGGTTTTGCAACAAACATTACTTATTCTTACCATTAAGGTAAGGTTCTATCAATAATCAATGGATACTTCGCCTGAAGTCGCCGCCCAAGCTGTGGCACTTATCCAGGCGGGACACAGCCAACGAAATGTGAGTGTTCAACTTAATTTAAGTCAATCTGCGGTCCGAAATGTTTATTCGCGGTACCTAGAGCCTGGCGGCTTTGTTCGTCGTCAAGGAAGGGCACGATCTCGGGTCACAACTGAAAGGCAGGATCGATTCATCGTAACGACCAGCTTGACAAATCGTCACCTTACCTCCATTGAGATTCAAAACCAACTTCGCGACTTCCACGGAGTATCTGTGAGCGCTCGAACAGTTCGGAGAAGGTTAAAAGAACGCGATATGGTACCACACAAGCCAGCTAATGGCCCCAAACTAACGCGAGCCCATCGAACAGCGCGCCTTAACTTAGCGCGCACTCATTTAAATTGGACTCAGCAGCATTGAAGCCGTGTACTCTTTTCTGATGAGTCTTAAATTGTGTTACATGGCAATGATGGAAGGAAGAAAGTCTACCGTCGTAAGGGGGTGCGTTTTGCACAATGCTGCTTTGAAGAGAGGGTTGCTTATGGCGGTGGCTCATGGACTGTCTGGGGCGGAATATCCGCGAACGGTAAAACTCAACTTGAGATTGTTGCGGGACCACGGCTTCCAACATTAAATGCTGAAAGGTACATTCGTGAGTGCTTAGAACCTCACGTGATGCCATACGCGGACTATGTGGGCCCAAATTTCCTTTTTATGCATGATAATGCAAGAGCCCATACGGCCGGCATCGTCAGGGAATATCTTCGGGGTGTGAACATCACAGTTATGGACTGGCCAGCCAGAAGCCCAGACATGAACCCCATTGAGCACATGTGGGACGAGCTAAAAAGACTTGTTAGGGCTCGTCAGCCAGTTGCCCAGACGATGCAGGAGTTGAAAACTGCCATAGAAGAGGAATGGGAGATGATCCCCCAAAATTTCATAGAGCGGTTGATAAACTCTATGCCTAATCGTATGAGAGCTGTGGTAGAAGTCGATGGAGGCCAGACGCGTTATTAAATTAAACCTTTATTAAATTGAACATGTTTTTTATTCAATAATCAAGTTCGTTCATCAAGGCGCATACCCGACTTGTTAGGCGTAGCTCCATGTCGTGTGGTATTCTGAATTCAAATTTAAAACATTACGATCGAAAAAGATGGTAAAAAATACCAGGTTTAAAACTGCATCAATAGTTTTTGTTCAATCTAGCAATAATATTTCGGTAGGGGCCATCGAAACCTAAACTCTAAGGTGGGCCAATACATGTGTCCAGAAGAGTATTTGAGATATAAAAGTATGTACCTTTTCAGTAGTACTTGTACTGCTGTAACAGGCATCTGGTATGGGCATCGGCGACAGCGCCACGGCGCAGCAGCGTCGAGAGGTGCGCTGCTCAAAACGCAGTCAGCGCATCGCGGGCAGCGGAACGCGCTGGCCAGAGTACCTAACTCTGTGGGATCAGCGCAGCGCTTGCAACAGCACTCGAAGAACTTGCTCAGCTTAAGGTGCTCGCGACGACGCAGAGTGCCCTGAAAAATCGATTATATTTAAGCGTAAACTTCTTTGGATACGCTGTGCATTTTTTATGGGTATTAAAGGGGAAGAGCCACGCTCGGCTATGTATTGCTCGTTCGACTGAAGTCGGCTCTTGTCGACTGAGACAGTTAAAGCGAGCTAGATTGGAATTGACTCATGTCGAATGAGAAAGCTAGATTGCACTCCAGTAAAGTCAATGCTTGTCAACTGACAGAGCTACAGTGAGCTCCAGTTAACTCGAGTGAAGTCGGCTCGCGTCAACTGAGACAGTTAGAGAGAGCTCGAGTGAAGTCGGCTCACCTCGACTGAGAGAGCTAGATTGATCTCCAGTAAAGTAAGCTCTAGTCGACAAGAGTGTTAGAGCTAGTTCGAATAAGCCCGAGTGAAAAAGGCTCATGTCAACAGAAAGAGCTAGATTGACCTCGATATAAGTTAATAGTCTTGTCGATTGAGAAACCTAGAGTGAGTTCGAGTGAAGTTGGCTTTTGTCGACTGAGAGAGCTAGAGTGGAGTAGACTCATGTCGAATTGGAGAGCTAGATTGAAATCGAGTAAAATCAAATCTTGTCTACTGAGAGAGATAGAGTAGGTTCATGCAAAGTTGGCTCTCGTCGGCTGAAAAAGCAAGAGTGAGCCCGAGCGAATTTCGCTCTTATCGACTGAGAGGGCGAGAGTAATATAGTCAACAAGTTAGTGCTGTATTTCGAATACTTATGATTTAGGTCATTTACACACTTAATTCTGGGTCAAAACTGATGCTGTTACGACACTACTAATTCTGCTTACCGATAATTAGCTCATAATCAGACTATCTTAACACGCTGAACTCGTATATCTATAGAGCATGCAGAAATAGATAGTTTGGAACAATAAACTATCCATAAACGACTACGACAAGCCAATTAATCTAGTCTAGGCATCCAATTCATGGCAAATTGTTTTTAATTCATCTAGGCTGGACGAAACCTTACATCTGCAATGACTTGAACAAACATTTTGGCTACAACGCAATATTATTTAGTTTATGTATATATAATGACATCTGCCAGTAAAAATCTCTTTACATAAGTAAAGACTCCGAAATTAACGTTAACAATCTGACAGAGAGAATAACTCTAAATTTATATTAGATACTGACTAAACTTAGTTTTATTCTACAAATATTGTTTGGCTGGCCGGAGTGCGACGCGATGTGCGGGTTGGATGCTCCAGCATAGCCGTGGAGAAGGATTATTGTAGTTGGCAGATGATCTATACATATGAGCGGAACATGACTTGACGGCGCGGATAACAAGCAACGACTCTTCGGAATAATTTGAATTTGAAATTTACTATTCGAAATTATTTGAATTTATTTTATTAGCACACGCGAAGAGGCCAGTCGCAAAAGGTTTTATATAAGTTCCCTACAATTGTATATTCCTACGCAATAAGTAAAAAGGGATGCTTTTTGCGCACTTCTATATATCATCATAAGAATTTGCTAAAGTTACGGTCTCCATATTTTTACTTTTCAAATTGTATTTCTCGCCTGTCTACTGCATCAAACTTGAAACATGTAGTGTGTTTATTTAAAACGGCACTCTATATGTACTAAAATATACTACAAACGAAGATTCTTTCATGACAAACGTCAACGGACTTTTTAAATTATTTTAGCGTGAGTGAGGAGGCCTGTGCCCAGCAGTGGGACGCTACTAATGGGCTGCTACTTACTTACTTACAATAAAATCGCTACTCAGCCGAAAGAAGTTTCTGATCGTTTTTGAAGTGATAATTTCTTATATGAGAGTAAAATGCTTTGTTCCGAAACGCGTTACGGCCCTGGTCTGGCTTCCCTTTCTCGCACAGTAGGCAAGCTCCTCCTCTCTCACTCTAACCCAGCGCTAACAGCGCTAACCGTAATTCTGACAGACTAAGAATAAAATATATAAGATTTTATTAATATATAACCTTTTTTTACATTATCATATGAAATCGTTAAAATAAGATTAGTTTTCATTACCAACAAACTTCGACCTTTCTCACCGACGCAATTCAGTCAAAATCACACCGAATGAAGTTGAAATCAACTCTATTAATTTTCATTTTGAAGGCAACATATTCCCTTTGATTGCCAACGCCCTCTGTTCCCTATTTATGCTACAATTATTTTTTAAGTCAGGAGTAACAACACGTCCCACGTAATTGAACCGGAGTACCATGCCCAGTTCATAATTTTTTAAAAGAGTAGCAGGTGCAAAATAACTTAATTTAAAATATAGTTTATACAGTAGTTTAACCTACATATATAACACAGTAAATAAAGTGCTAAACATCTGTCCTATGAGTATTTATAAATGTAAACAAGAATTATTCGAATGTCTGTTATCACTGTACTGTAATGTATAGTTAATAAGTGTATCCAAATAAAATATTTTGCAGTTTTTAATTTAAGGTCAACGATCTTCCAAGTCGAGGTTCGGTTTCGCAATGACACCTGTTGGAGAGGGATTCAGGATCAAGCAAATCCGTCTGGGTTCAGTGGACTGTATAGGATTCGGGGCTTTGATCTTTGATTCTTGATGGTTCGGTGCTTGGGTTTTTAGGGTTGCGGGTTCGGTTATCCGTTGTTCAGGCTTAGATCTTCGGTTTTGCACAGTTCTTGATCTACTCCGTTTGAGAGTCTAGGGCGAAACGCTGCGTTTTATACAACTCTCCCACTCGGTAGGCACATGCGGCGTAACGAGCAGGAGAGAGGGAGCTCGCGGTGGTCGCGGCGGTCGCTCAGCATGTCACCAGCGGGCGACATGCTAAGCTCGCTGCTCCCGTCCGCAAGAACGCCCTTGGAGCAGTGTATCCAGTTTGTTTAGGCCTGTTAAGGGCTCGCCCGCGATGCTCCTTAAGAGACCATTAACTCCCAGTTACGCTTTACAAGTCAGTAGGTCTAACAACTACTACACATTTCTAAAAAAAAAAAAAAAATAGAGTGAGATTTTTTTTGGTAGGCACACACGCTTTCTCGCTTTTGTGTTACATATTAACGTCAGCTTGTGCTAGTACAGTGAGTGCACAAAGAGAGTAACCTGCAGTGTGTACGCGTAGCAGAGTGAGATGAGGTCTCCCTTGGTGTGCGCTATGGCAGCGCGCACGGTGAGCGGGCGTGTGCTGCTGCGCTCATGGTCCGTGTGCGTGGTGCTGGGCGTGCATTCGTGCGCCAGCAGGAACGCGCGCCCGTACAACGCACGCGCACTCGCACCCCCACCGCCCACCTCAAACGCGTTCACCTGCACGAACACACAGTGAAAACTGAACATTTGAATGAACTTTAATCACTCTAGGCGCTTTATTTGGTGGGTATTAAACAAGACTAAGTTGTCATGACTTAGGTTCGATTTGCATTATGATGTCGTTCACGATCTCGTTGTCTACACTATGCGTTTCACAAGAAGTGTGACCGAAAGACTGAAGTTAAAACAAAATCATATTCACACTGTCGCTACCAACCATGCCAGGACCGATCTCGCTCCAGTCAAATATACTTTTCGGTACTGGCTCGATATCAAATAAGAAGTGGAGCAATGAGATAGTGAGTATAATCTGATACTTTCCGGACAAATGCGACGAATTAGTCAGGATGCGAATAAATCTACTGAGAGTGGCCTATTTACCATCAGGCGATCTTTAAGGGCTCCCACTTAAAACTTCTACTCAAATTACTACACCTCATGTTTGAGGGAATTTAGGGAGGCTAAATGTGCACATAAGATCCCTTAAAGACAAAACGGCTCCAACCGTGAGTTAGATAGTGCGCTGCATCATTTGTTTCACAGTGATGGTGATAGCCAACTGTTGATATATTTTAAGCAATTTAGGACCACACAACTTTGCAAATTTGCTATACAATCACGTCGGTATAATGGTCCTGTACTCGCTTCGCTAACAGAGAACCTAGATTCGATCTCCGACCGGACAAGTTTAGGGAATTTTCTAAGTTGTTCACTTGCGTGCTTGTGAGGGATTTCGGCTTTGGCTAGTTAGCACCTTACCAGCAACACATGACACCAAGAAAAAAATCACATTCTATTGAAACCATAAGAGGGTTCCATCTCGATTACACCTCAGAAAGTATCGTCACTTACGTTATAATTAAATAACAAAAATCACTGGCTCTTCCAACTCACCTCCAAAATCCCGCAAACGGTGTGTATTTCCTCTTCATCATAGTCCAGGCCCCACTTTTTCAGTCTCTGTACCACTTGCTTTTCATTTACAGGCCAGATATCTCCTCTGGCCCGTCGGATGTTATTATGCGCCTCCATTGTCATGAGAGTAGCCCATTTTCCTGGATCCTCTTTCTTTAACATGAGACAGCTGCGAATAACATACGGGTAAAATACACACAGCATAATTGATTTCTTGCACATTCAAATTCGAGGTTTCATTTAGCCATATAACTTTAATCTATACAAATGAACAAAATTGGATTGAAAAACTAAATTAGGAGTGCAATTGGGGGGTCTTATTGCAGTATAGGTATCTCTTTTAGGCAACCTTGCGGTTAGAGAGACCCTCAGAGACAGGACACAGAAGGTAGATGATGTTTATAAAGATACTAATATAATAGAAATAATTCTACACAAAATAAACAATCTCTTACCGTAAAGGCATGATAGCATTATAGGAATCCTTTAAGTCTTCTAGGCTACTGTAGTCAGGGGGAACTGATTTCAGGGTTTTACATTCATACACAGAATGACCGGTGTATCTGCCCAACCCATGACAAGAACTGCTGCAGAGTGGCCATTTGCAACCTGTGCACCTTAAAGTTTATAAATAGGAATACTTTTTACATTTGAAATAAAATTAGTTGTATATTTAATCTAACTGTCAAATGGAACGACTGATTGATTTGGTTGTTTTTGATTAATTTAGATTTTGTATCCTTTTGGTTTTACATTCATACACAGAATGACCAGTGTCTCTGCCCAATCCATGACAAGAACTGCTGCAGAGTGGCCATTTGCAACCTGTGCACCTTAAAGTTTATAAATAGGTATACTTCTTACATTTGAAATAACATTAATTGTATATTTAATCCTACTATCAAATGGAACGGTTGGACTGATTTGGTTAATTTTGGTTTTAATTGTGGAAGTCCAGGGAAGGTTTAACAGGTTAGTAAATATGACAAAAATGCTTGGAATATAGTAAAAACGACAATTTCGCTTTCCCTTAGAAGCCATTTCAACCTGTCAGATGATTTGATGTTTATCTCCTCGTTTAGAAATCAAATTAAATTTAACTGACATTTGTCATTGACAACCAACAATTTCTGATCTATCAACTATTTGATGGAGTTTGGCGGGAATCTGAACGTAAAGGTCGTGTTTTTTTTATTACGAATTCTATTTGTTTAGGTTAGACTAGATTTCTTATTAAATTTGAAACATTCTGCAATTATCATTCGGCTTTTTTATTTATTGATTCTTATTTTCTTTGATTCCGATAAAGTATATATATAAACTATATTAATAGTATATTTATTTAAAGTCTAACATGAAAAAAACTCACTTTGTTAAATTTACTTCATCCAATTCTCTGTAACAGCCGAGGCAGATGAGGGCACAGCCGGAGCAAGGTCCAACAGCTACCGCAGGCTCTTCCATAATTATATCTCCAGCTTTAAGGTCCTTGGACGCTATAATATATCTGTAACAGATATTTCCCACAATATATAGTTACAAAAATGCACTTTTTTGTACATTATAAGACCATTGCATCATTCATTGCTAACTGGAGTTTCTGTAGGGAGATTTTATAGAAAACTGAATGTTCTCCATAGAAAAAGTATCGTATACTACGCTTTGGTTAAATGATCACACAAGCCTTTTCCTTGTGTGTGTGTATGTGCAAGCGTGCGTAGGCGTGTGCATGCGTGCGTAGGCGTGTGTACGCAAGTTTGTAGGTCCGTATTCTTAATATACTCGTATACTTATATATAGTAGTGGAAAAAATTTAAGTTTTTACAAAAATATATCCAAAATTTTAACGATTTTTCAAATGGCTGTATCTTTTCTAATAAGGGTCGCATCGGAGTAAAATTAAAACAATTTGAAGCTTGAAGTTTCTAATTTTTAAAAAAAATACCAGGATGACGCCAAACGTGAGAATGTCGGTGGAAACTATGGAGATTGAAACGGGTTTAGCCAGTAAATAAAAGTAAGTAGCAGCCCATTAACGTCCCACTGCTGGGCATAGGCCTCCTCACTTCGAGGAGCGAGGGTTTTTAGAGCATAGACCTACCATGCTGCTCCACTGCGGATTGGCAGGCATAGTACACAAGTGCACTATCTATTCCTTCACTGTCATAGTCCGATGTGACGGGAATCCGACACGACCGGAGAGAGGCCAGACGCAGGACCGACGGCTTAACGTGCTCTCCGAGGCACAGGGGTGGATCACACCGCCAACTTATCAATATTGAGAAAATCTTAATAGAAAACTCAATATTGATATTTGAAATGGCCCGACCCGGGACTCGAACCCAGGACCTCATGTCTATAGTCGAACATGCTAACCACTAGACCAATGAGGCAGAACTAGTGCGTCTGTGATAATTTTTTTAAACATTCAATCGAATGAAACAAGAAAATAGTTCGATGGATCGAATTGAATCTTTATAGAATTTTTAGGGATAAAATTATTTTAAAAAGGCATGGACAACATTATTCTTTTTCCCAATATTCTCAATGTAGCATGTGACTTTCTAGAAGGCCACAAAAATGCCTATTTTCAATGATTTTGTAAAGTCATGTTGTTATAAAGATTTTAAAAACCATCCTAGGATTTTGTAAACAATTTATTCAAGATTAAGAAGCCCCTTGTCGATTTTCTCTGCGACCATTAGTTTCGGAGATATGCTTGAACAGAGAGTAAATGATCCATTTTCATTTAAAGTCCGATAGCTTAGCGATAAATGGTCGTATCGAGATAAAATAAAAACAAATTGAAGATGAATAGACAGCCTCTCCATTGAATCCATATAGTGGTTAAATTAGAAAAAAAAATTTCGAGTCTGTACACCGAAAGTAGGAATGAAATTTCGATTTTGTCTCTCATCATATTCATTAATTGTTTTGGTGTTACTCAGATTTTTTTGCAAGATCCTAAAATAAGAAACTTTAATCTTCAAACAGTTTTTTATTTCACTCCGATACGATGACTTTTAAAAAAGATACAGACGTTTGAAAAAAAATCGTTAAAATTTTAGATATTTTTTTCATCCTTTAACTTTCTCCGTTAGTGTATATCATGCAGATTTATTTCCTTATATAAATAAAGCCAGGAGAAAATCATTGTCTATTAGTTATGAAGTATTTGTATGAGTCTAAGTTGAATAATAATCTATATTTTATTGGTCATTGGTTGATTTAGACGACGTTGGTTTAATATTTAAATTTAGAGTTTTTGGATTTATCAATCGATCAAAATATCTTTATTAAAGTAGGCATATTACGGCACTTTTGAATCGTCGACGAACTAAAGAGGGTCAGGGTTCTAGCTAACAGAGCCTTGAGCCAAAGTTGGAAGGAGGATCTCGGGTCCCATAGTAGCAGCGGGCGGGGCCATAGTAGGAGCGATCTGCCCTCATCTGGACAAATGGCTGAGAAGAGAGCACAGATCGCTCTCCTACAGGTTGGTACAGGTTGGCTTACCAGTCATGGTTGCTTCGGCAAATACCACGGCCAGATGTCACGAGTGTGGTGCCTCGTCAGACGCAGTCAGACAGTGTGGTGACACTGTAGCAGAATGTCCCGCCTGGGACCTCAGCAACTCATTATAACGTCGCTGATCGGCACTGACCTCTCACTGGCAGGTATTATTGGAGCAATACTTACTAGTGAGCAGGCCTGGAGTGCGGTTGGCTTCTTTTGCGAGACTGACATTTCGTCTAAGGAGGCACGGCAAAGGGAGAGGGTGAATGCCGCCGATACAATTCAGCCCCGACGAAGGGGTGCAGAAAACTGGAGCGGAGATTCGTACAACTCCTCCCCTTGTAGAATATCTGAGAGCTGCAACCGAGGGGCCAGAGAGGAATGCCTCAACGAACCTCTGGCTCCCCACTCATGGTTGATGGCGGTCCCGCTGGGTTTTAGTGGGTATTGCGTGTTTATACCCTCGCGTAGCCCCACACTCCCAGCCCCATTAGTTGGGGTGCATAAACGTATTTCCCAGCGACAAAAAAAACTTTTGAATCGTCAAATAAAATTTTTTTCCACACTCTGATTCTAATATACGTCTGATGATGGTACTCAAGAACGACTTAAAATCTAATGTTACGAGGCTACCTTCGCGCCCTGATCCGTGAAGAGCCCACAACAAACTCAGTAGGGTATTATGTATTTTTTGTTACCATCATCATTACAATATCATATTATTATATTTCAATTCAAATTAGAGCAATTCGTTCACTCCCACGCGTTTCTATCATCTAAGTAATCTTGAAACTTATAATACGATTTTTCTATCAACTTTCTTTTAACAAAGACTTTGAATTAATTAATTGACATCTCTAGAATGTATCACTATTCTTCCAAAGTAGAGGTCTGTTCTTGTTTTAATCACCAAGAAAGGGGCAATTATTACAAAAGATGACTTTGCTATAAATTCTAAAACGTTTGATTTAACCATTTGAAATATATCAGTACTCCGTAGGTATTTAAGAAAGGAAACCCAGTACAGCAACAAATAAGAGTACTCTTCAGATCTTAATTTAGTACCCTTGCATGCCATTAACTCGCTGTATTTTGATGGAACTTGGCACATTGACAAATCATAATCACATAAGCGCTCATCTTTCATCCTCATCTAAATAATAAACAAAACATTACAAGCAACGCCAAATCTTTTATCTTTCCTCTTTAAAAATGGTCGAAGGAAAACATCATTTATAAATAACAACGGCAAAAAATGAAATGAAGATATACATTTTAGTACAAACTTTTGTTTTTAAATAACTATGTTGCACGTAAAGTTTTCCGGGAGTTTTAAAAATTAATAATATGCGTTTTTTTCGTGTATTGTCTTTGCTAATTCGGGTTTATAGCGTTGTCGCCGCCATTTTAGAAAAAATGGCGTCTATTTTTTTAGTCGGACTATTGATTTATTTCTCTTACCATAAAGGTTTTATTTCACTTAGTTTTTGATTACTTCCTTGCCTATTATTAGATTCATAATCACACTTACATTCGTAATCTATAATCAATACACGGATTTTATTTTGCAACGAATATATATCTAACAAATGCGATTTTAAATTCGTAACATACTCTAAACGTATTGAAAGACTTTTAATCGGTTCAGTAATTTTTAGTTTTTTTTTTATTCTCTTTATTTAAGGAGCTTAGTCACTATGCGATTATGTCACTCCGTTGGTTAAATAATAAGCAATTAAATACAATTTCAACTTATCAGGATACATTATTTTCTATATATTGAGATTTTTTTGTTTCTTTTGAAAGCAATGTCCGATTTTAATAATTTAAAAAGTATTTTACATATATACATAGCAGCACGCCTCATTCCCATAGGGGTAGACAGAGACAACATCCTTCCACTTGCTACGATCCTTGCATATCTCCCTCGCTTCTTTCACTCTCATTAAAGCCTTCATACAAGTTCGTCGGTTTAGAGTACTCTTGACTTGGTCCTTATTTAAAATGTCCTGGATTTGGTCCAGGATCGTTCGCCTTCGTCTTCCCCTTCCAACTTTCGCAATTACTCTTGACTCATAAATCCTTTTTGTCAGTCTCCTTTCATTTATTCTCTCTGCCCAAACCATCTAAGCATACCTTTCTCAATTTTATATTAATAGTCCGTTTAAATACGACCAAACATGTGATTGCAGCTGGTAAAATAACTTTTATAATATAACGAGCTTTATATATACTTCATCCACATGGAATACTATTTTTGGGTGACTTTTTAATGCTTTGACAAATAAGACCTATAAATACTTTCATGAAGCTTAATGTCCTTTCTGAGATCTAATCGTTTTGGTAGTTTTGGCATGAAAGCGACAGGCATTTATTATACTCGTATTAGTAAGTATTGTTACTTTACACTCTTTATGGTAAAATTGCCTCATTGACCTAGTGGTTTGCATGTTCGACTTCAGACGTGAGGTCCTGGGTTCGAGTCCCGGGTCGGGCTAATTTGAAATCAATATTGAGTTTCTTATTAAGATTTTCTCAATATTTGCCCGAAGTTGGGAAGTTGGCGGTGTGATCCACCCCCGTGCCTCGGAGAGCACGTAAAGCCGTGGGTCCTGCGCCTAATCTCTCACAGGTCGTGTCGGATTCCCGTCACATCGGATTATGAGAGTGTGAGGAATAGAGAATGCACTTATGTACTATGCCTGCCAATCCGCAATGACGCAGCGTGGTAAGTCTATGCTCTAAAAACCCTCTATGAGTTAGGAGGCCTGTGCCCAGCAGTGGGACGTTAATTGGCTGCTACTTACTATGGTAAAATGTCAACAAACTTTGAATGTCTTTGAAAACTTGTGAAGGGTATGCTACAAGTCATGGACTGATATATAATGAGAAAAAAAGTGAATACATGGTCTTTAAGGCCAAAGGTATGCCAACGAAGGAATATCAGCTTGATCACAATATTAGGCTAAATGAGTCACGTCTTAAGTGCGTTAATCATTACAAATACCTAAGACACGTGGTTGCAAATGACCTTAGAGATGATGTAGATATTGAAAGGGAACGAAGAGCGGCGGTGGCGGTGTAATGTTGGTTCATCGGTTTGCTCGTTGTAGCGAGGAAACTAAGATTAGTCTTTTTAAGGCCTTTTGTCAAAGCTTTTACACTGCTTCCTTGAGGACCAGCTATAAACAGGAGGCAATGAATGCTCCTCGTGTCCAAAATAATAACGGTTTCATAATGTTGCGTCAGGAATGTTCGCGATCACTCAAACGGATGATTTTTATGCTATCAGAAGGAAGCGAATAGCGTCACTATTGAAAAAGGCTTGGGCAAGTAACAACAGCATTAACATTAATGACCAAGGACGATTCTCCGGTATATAAAATACTAGCGGCCCGTACCGGCTTCGCACGGGTATACATAAATAGGTAAAGATATTTAAGTTATAAGCATGATAACTTAAACGACCATGAATTGACAAATATTATGAAAAAGCGTGATTCCTAATACTAAAACTAAGTAGCTCTGAGTAGAACTTTTTAAGTGAAGCATAAAAATGTGTTAAAAAAACTCGAAATATTCAAAGTCGCTTGCGTCCACTGCGCAAGGTAACCTAGTTCATGATGGTGCACCCCCTTCTCCCGCATTGCCCCTCTCTCGTCGAGTTAGTTATTCGATGCGCTGCGTGGCGGCCGCCGCCGGCATGTATTTTTATTTTAGTTTCATGATATCTTTTGAATGGAATATCCGATTTCAATCATTCAAAAAGTAATCATCAGGTATTGAGTCTTGAATATTAAATTATTTATTGGGATAAAAATTTATAAATGATATGGGTAGCACGGTCTGATTTTGATTGGCATTTCTATCAATTTGTTAAATGTAAAAAAGTAGTTATAGGGACGTAACTACAATAGTTAGACATATGGTCTCGCGAAGTTTTTTTTAGATATTGATATATTCTATAATATTGTCGAACATTTTTTTGTCCTATCATTAATACTCTTCACAGCGTATGCGATGAAAGACAGTTTTTGGCCAATTTTTTTACACCTTCAGTTGGTTTTAATAGGAATTTCTAAAGATTTCTATAGTAATCTAGTACTAAATATAGCCCATGTTACTCAGTGATAATGTAGCTTTCTAATGAAAAAAGAATGATTAAAATCGGTGCAGTACTTTTTGAGTTTATTCGTTACATACAAAAATACAAATCTTTCCTCTTTATAATATTAGTGTAGATATATTGCCATGTATTCAAGTAGTTAGTTTTTAAGGGCCTTTTTAGACATATATTGACATATTATTCTTAATGACATTCTTTTAAATTTAATAGTAACATTTGTAATTATTTTGTTTGACATAATAAGTTTGTTTACCAAAAGTTTTGTGACATATGTATAAAGTTTTTCCTAATGTATGTATTTTTAATGTATGTAATTGACCCTTCGTTACTAAATAAATGAAATATTATTGTTATTTCTATCGATTCGATAGCCTAAGTCTTCTTGTTGCAAAAATAATGTCACTTCCATCCTTTATTCGCATTAAAAAGTAGCCTAAGTCCTTTCTGAGGCTCTTGGAAATATGTATATCAAATTTCATTTAAATGGGTTCAATAGTTTTGGCGTGAGAGCGCGACAGACATACATTTACTTTCGCATTTATAATATCCGAAAGAATTTTGTTATTTTACTTACTTGAGGGTAAAACTTTTAAAAATTTACATATGATACTCATTTTTATCGAATGAACAGCTTAAAAAATAAGTATCAAGATTCTACCTCTAAAATCGACGATACTTTCATCTCTTGTAACTTTTTTTTTCGGAATAAAAAATATCCTATATTCTTTCTCAGACTCTGGACTATCTGTGTACCAAATTTTATTTAAATCGGTTCAGTAGTTTTGGCTTAAGAGCGCGATAGATAGATAGGTAATTTCGCATTTATAATATTTGAAAGGATTGTTATTTTACACACTTGAGGCTGAAAGTTTTACAAACTTTGCATATTATATTTCTTTATATCGAATCAACAGCCTAAAAAATAAGTTTCAAGCCTCTACCTCTAAAAATGACGATACTTCCATGCATCATTACCTATTTTGTGCATTAAACTCTAGGCTATTTGTGCAAGAAATTTCATTTAAATCGGTTCAGTAGTTTTGTCGTGAAAAGGCTACATTCGCATTTATAATGTATTACTTCTTACCTTCCCATAACATCTGAATGCTTAATCTCGTAGCACAGCTCCTTTTCCGGTTTCACTTCATCGTCAGCTTCCTTCTCTTCTTTATTTATATCGCTGCCGCTTTCTATAACGTTTTCCTTGTTCCGGCCATCGCTTCGTGTGCGCTTTTTTTGCTGAAAACCAATTAAAATTAGTCAAACTTGAATATATTACAGAAAGTATAAGTTATAATTATATCTTACGCAGAAAACGCATCCCAGCATTCATAAATTTACAAAATATATTGTTTTCTTTGTGAATGGTTCGCTCTTCGCGGTCTCTAAGACGAGTATGCCGTAAAATTATGAATGAGTTGTTCGGTAGGCGGTGTCTAGGTGTATTTCTGTTTGCCACTTGACTCTGCTCGTATGTGCCAATGGCTCCATGTGGATGTTTCATAACCCCGCCGATGATAAATGACCGTGAAATAGAGGTTAAGGTTGGTACACAACGGCAAACACAATTAATATCTATATATCTTTGTAATAACTCTATCTCTCTGATTGTCACGTATTCACGTCAAAACTACTGAACAGTTTTAAATTAAATTTGTTGCAGAAATAGTCTAGAGTTTAATGCACAAAAAAGGTTGTGATGGACGGAAGTATCGTCATTTTTAGAGGTAGAAGCTTGAACCTTATTTTTTAAGCTGTTGATTCGATATAAAGAAATATAATATGCAAAGTTTGTAAAACTTTTAGCCTCAAGTGTGTAAAATAACAATCCTTTCAACTATTTTAAATGCGAAAGTAACTATCTATCTATCGCGCTCTTAAGCCAAAACTACTGAACCGATTTAAATGAAATTTGGTACACAGATAGTCTAGAGTCTGAGAAAGGATATAGGTTACTTTTTATTCCGAAAAAAAAAGTGACAAGAGATGGAAGTATCGTCGTTTTTAAAGGTAGAATCTTGATACTTATTTTTTAGGCTGTTGATTCGATAAAAGAAATATAATATGCAAAGTTTGTAAAACTTTTACCCTCAGGTGTGTAAAATAACAATCCTTTCGGATATTATAAATGCGAAAGTAACTATCTATCAATCGCGCTCTTAAGCCAAAACTATTGAACCGATTTAAATGAAATTTGGTACACAGATTGCCTAGAACCAGGCCTAGAGAAAGGATAAAGGCTACTTTTTATTTATTTAGGATAACTAACAAATGTCATATTTACATACCATATGTCCTACTGCAGTTATGCCACTATAACTACTTTTTATCATCTTAATAATTAATGCTATATAACAGCTATATATTTGACATTGGAACCTGTTTTAAAAATGCACAGTACCTGATGTTTGCAGACGATAAAAAAATATTTCTTAAAATACGATCCCTCGATGATTGTCATAAATTACAAGAGGATCTAAACGCATTAACAGAATATTATACTGCAAATAGAATTACGGTTAATGTCAAGAAATGTCATCATATCACGTTGACTCGTAAAAAGCATCCAATCAAATTTAACTATAAAATTAGTGGTGAAAACGTAAATAAAGTAAATAGCGTCAGGGATCTGGGTATAAAAATCGACACAAAATTTACTTTTAATGAGCATATTGAAGTAGTGGCGAACAGAGCTTTTAAGCAATTAGGATTTATCAAACGAGTAACACAGTCTTTTAGTAATATTGAATGCTTAAAAACACTATATTTTGCATATGTTCGTAGCGTACTTGAATATACATGTAACATCTGGTCGCCTTACTACACCACTCATGTACAAAGACTCGAGTCCGTTCAAAAGCAATTCTTAAAATATTTGGCATTCAAGGATTTCAAAAAATTTTCTAGTTATGAGGAAGCCTGTTCGTTCTACAAAATAGATTCTTTAAAACTTAGAAGAGAAGTAAGTGATATGATGTTACTACAAGGAATAATGACCGGTAAAGTTGATTGTTCTC
>JACTOM010000930.1:2823647-2903330 GCA_015832385.1 Elymnias hypermnestra | reverse complement strand
ATTGTTGTTATAGTTTTAATATAGATCCTTCTTACATGATAACATATAAACCTTGAAACGTGAGTCAAACAGGCGTTAGATTAAATTCACTTTCGTGGCAAAAACCAGCCTTTGTCGTTTTACAAAGTTGGAATTCTATAGCAAAATTCTGTATAGATTTATTTGAAAAACCGTAACAGACAGCCACACTCATGATTGTTGTTATAGTTTTAATATGTTGCACATTTATATTGTTGATTAATGTAGTGTATTTTGAACTTTTTTCTTTTAACTTTGAATCATAATATACGTAGAACTGTAGTGAAACATTCAAAATAGATCCCACAATTGATGGATAAATCTACGAACATGAGTATAAAAATACAAAACATATACGTAATATTAATCCTAAACTTCAGGTAGATACTAAATGACGTTGAAGTAAAAGATAATAAAAAAAAAATTAAAGTATAAAAAACATAATAGAGCCCTTGATTAATTAAGAATGATGAAAAATAAAATCACTTTACGAGGTGAATAGTATTAAACGTTAACCGCTTACGCGTGGGTATATACAATTTGAATAAATGAAATTAAAAGTATTTGAAATGATTCCAAGATACTAGATGAGAACAATGTGTCGTTTAGTATTTAAAAATCACGGTTAAATGTGCCAAGAAAATGAAACGGCTATCAATAGAACACACACGAGTCTGATAGATGAAAGAAGCGAAAATATTCTGGTGATGGTTATAAATTCTTAGCAATATCTTTGGCCAACTTTGGTATATTGTCTTAACACTGCAATAACTGTCACCGAAAATCTTAAAGAATTAACTACAAGTTACATAGTTCATTGAATTATATCTCCCCATTTGTTAAATGACTGTTGAATGAAAGCAAGCAAAAAGATTTGTGTTCTGGTACGATGCTATGTAGAAGCCACGTTTATATCTTAGACTATTATCATACCATCAGATGAGATTACATTAAAGCTGTCCAAAAAAACAAAAAATCTAATAGAGTGTTCAACCTAGTGCTGATGAGCTGTCATCACTCGTGTAACGCATAGACGGAGATGACGGGTAATGTTTAACAGGAATTCGTGAAGATATCCATTAACGAGATAAAAATAAATAATACAGTTACATAAGACAAATTATAAACTAACGTGACTCATTTTTGTAAAGCTATATATATGCTAGATGACTTAGATGTTGGAGTCAAAGTACGGTATTTAAAGCAAAATCTCCCAGAATGCAATTGCGATCCAGAAATGACGATTATATGTCATACTAGCAGACCCGACAGACTTCGTTCTGTCAAAAAGATTTGGATTTGGTAGCTTACAGTTTTACAAATACTAAACAAGACACAATCGATTAAATGACACACAGAATCTTTTTTGTTTTGAAACAAAAGATAAAATAAATAAATGATATCTTTACATAACCTATGAAAGATGAATAGTTTTTAAACAAAAGATAGTAGCATAAATGAATGCCATATTTACATAACCTAGAAATGAATTAACAAAACCGTTGCTAGAGACAACGGTCTAATAATACATGTCACTACCTTGTGGATGCGTGGGAGTGCGTGGATGGATGCGTGGGAGTGCGTGGGTGGATGCGTAGGAGTGCGTGGGTGGATGCGTGGGAGTGCGTGGGTGGATGCGTGAGAGGGTGTGTGGAAACGCGTTTATAAGCATTGAAGTGACGTTAGACATTTTGCCGGTCTTTGTGCGCACGAGTTTTCGTACCAGAAACAAATGACTGTCCACATAAATTTGAAAAAAAAAATGGTAAAGGGTTGATGGAATTCAAAAACTGAATAGCCTAAAACCTTCTACAACTAATTCCGCGTCGAATGTTCATGGTCTCGTGCCGATCGGTCCAGTAGTTCTCAAGTTTATCGATAACAAAGAAAAAAAGAGTTTCTTTTATATATATAGATTTAACAACATAATATCCAGAATTTGCTAAAAACGACTTTAAATAAAAAATAAAATCAGAAAATATAAAGAACGCTCACTAAAACTCGAGAACGGTTGAACTGATTTGGCTAATTTTGGTTATGAATTATTCGTGGAAGTCCAGGTAAAGTTTAAAAGGTGTGTAAATATAAAAGAATACTTGGAAAATAGTAAAAAATTTCGCTTTCCTTTAGAAACTATTCCTACCTGTCAAACACTTGATGTTTGTCCCGTCGTTCAGAATACAAATTAAAATCAAAAGAATACTTTTGTTTTTGACATTTAACTCGTAAATTAAGATTGTCAGTCTGTCATTAATATCATCATCAGTCACATTGAATTTGGATGAACCAGTATCTGACGATGTAATGGTCCTGTTGGCCTACTAGAAAAGAATCTTTGAATTAGAAGTTGCAGCTAGTAGATATATAAACAGAAAAGTAAATATACCACTGTATAATTTTATGTAAATAAGCTATCACGTCTGTCAGAAGCCAGAGCCTTGCCAACTAGAAATAGCTGATTTAGCTATTCAAATCCAAGGGCTAAGGACGAAGCATCGCATGATAGATTTGTAGTAGTTATGTAGAACGTGTTTGTATTCACTGGAGATGTTGTTTACATTAATGTGGTTAATATTTTGATGTTTACATCTGTTATAATAAATTATCAATTTAGTTATGTAGCATTGGATTTCACATATATTAGCTTCAGTAGCACGTTTCTACTAGCTAACCGTAAAAAAAGTTACAGTGTGTCAACCATTAATGTTGTTTTTTGATGTGAATACGTCTTTAAAATCGCATCCATAGGGAGGCAATTAAATGGTAACAAAATCGGGGGATACAGTTTTGAATTACACCGTTGGGTAGCTAAAAGAGCAAAGAATTTATTATGTTATATGTATACACACATAAATACATAGCATCACGCCTCATTCCTATAGGGGTAGGCAGAGACAACGACCTTGCACTTGCCACGATCCTTGCATACCTCCTTCGCTTCTTTCATTCTCATTAAACCTTTCANAGCCTTGCCAGCTAGAAATAGCTGATTTAGCTATTCAAATCCAAGGGCTAAGGACGAAGCATCGCATGATAGATTTGTAGTAATTATGTAGAACGTGTTTGTATTCACTGGAGATGTTGTTTACATTAATGTGGTTAATATTTTGATGTTTACATCTGTTATAATAAATTATCAATTTAGTTATGTAGCATTGGGTTTAACATATATTAGCTTCAGCAGCACGTTTCTACCAGCTAACCGTAAAAAAGGTTACAGTGTGTCAACCATTAATATTGTTTTTGATGTGAATACGGCTTTAAAATCGCATCCAATTAAAACGAATGGTAACAAAATTGGGGGATACAGTTTGGTGTTGTAATAACATATCTATCCAAAATTGAATTACACCGTTGGGTAGCTAAAAGAGCAAAGAATTTATTATGTTATATTTATACATACATAAATACATAGCATCACGCCTCATTCCCATAGGGGTAGGAAGTGACAACATCCTTCCACTTGCCACGATCCTTGCACATCACCTTCGCTTCTTTCATTCTCATTAAACCTTTCATACAAGTACGTCGGTTTAGACTATTCTTGACTTGGCCCTTAATTAAAATGTCCTGGATTTGATCCAGGAATATTCGCCTTGGAATTCCCCTTCCAACTTTCGCATTCACTCTTGACTCATAAATCCTTTTTTTCATTCTCCTTTCAAATATTCTCTCTACATGCCCAAACCATCTAAGCATACCTTACTCAATTTTAGTCACTACATCTTCGTTCTCGTTCTCTTACCACACCATTTCTTACTCTGTCACTCAGTTTTAATCCACACATAATTCTCAACGCTCTCATCTTTACCGGAGTTATTTTACTTTTGTGATTCTTCTGCCATACCCAACTTTCACTACCATACAAAAGTGTTGGCATCAACACTCCTGCATGCATAGCCAATCTAGCCCTTTGAGACACCATCTGGCTATTCATAAAGGCGTGCAGAGCACCATTTACCATATTCCCTGCATTCACTCTCCTTTCTCCTTTCCAATAGAACGCCAATCATATAGTACACTTAATAACGAATAAAGAACTAACTAATCGGCAATGTTCGCGAGTGTGAGCTCTCAAAGGGGCTCTTTTGATGATACGAAAAAAGTACTTGTCTGATTACTTGCTTCTAGAAGCTTCTCTCTACTCTATAAACAACATACGGAGTCTGTTAATATAATGGCTTATTTATCGTTATGGGACTGCACAAAAAGAACAGCTTCTAGAATACCAATTGAAATATTAAGTCAAACAACTAGTTTCAAAAGTAGAGCTGAGAAGAGCTATCGAAAAGTATAATAATGTATGAACTTCTCTCGTCGCTTCAACCGATGGACGTCGGACATAGGTCTCATGAGATGATGCCCACTGTGCCCGATCTTGCGCCGTCTGGCTCCAGCGGCTACCGGCGACCCTCCTTTTATCGTCGGTCCACCTTGTCTTCTTTACACTGCGTCGTCCGGTGCGGGGTTGCCATTCCAGCACCATCAGGCCCCAACGCCCATCGGTTCGCCGGACTATGTGCACGCCCATTGCCACTTCAGGTTTGCGATTCGTAGGGCTATGACGGTGACTTTGGTTCTACTACGGATCTCCTCATTTCTGAGTCGATCACGTGAAACATCTCTAATGAATATAAACTTTTTTAAAGGTTAGAAACGTAAAAAGGTTGAAAGTTTTGCTTTACTCTAAAAAAATATTTACAATCTTGAAATTGCAGATGTATTTTAGGTCTCATCAAATAGAATAAATAGCAATCAACTGGCACAGAAACGCTTGATAGAGAGCAATCGTTTAGAAATCAAGTGTCCCTTGCCAAATGTTGATGTCAAGAGTAACTGACGTGCCAGTATTCATTTGATTTAGGTCTCGCACGAAACTGTACTGAAACATAATACAAAGATTTTTGTAGTGAAACTTCTTTGGGCGCATGAAGGTAAAAATTTTACTGATGAAACGCGTTATTAGAGTCACGAAGATGTGCGGCGTTTTTATGGCGATTCGTTCAAAGGTTAGGTAGTTTTAATATTTAACTAACTAAATTTTAAATTCAAATGCAAGATTAAATTAATAATTTCTAATATTGAGAAAAAACACGTGACATTTTTATTTACAATTCGTCATTTGAGATTTCAATAAATTATTTGTATTATTACACTTTTAATATTTTAATGACAATGAAATTCCTAACGCATTTTCCTTTTTCCTTATTTGTATAAATATAAACAAGGCTTAAAAATTTGTTTGCCAAAGAAGTTTCACTTCTGACATGTGTACTTTGTACGCACGCACTTTTAATTTATTATATATAAAATGGTTATATGACATGACCCGGGCGAAACATAAGTAAGTAAATATTACTTCAATTTATAGTGTTGTATACTGGCCACACGACAAAAGTGAAAACTCCATCAAGTCCATCCGGGGTTCTTCTCAACATCGTTGAGGAGTACGGGCCTCGAGGCTTAGACTCCTTGCCCGGGCACTTCCTCGGGCATCACTGTTGCACGGTAATCTATTATGCCCGCACTAAAACCCTAGTTAGCGGGTCCATCCAGATCACTCCAGTATATCGTCGAGTCCGGGTGTTGCCACCGCCACTGTGTCGTCTTCGCCGTCATCGCCTACGTCCGGAGATGGCGGCAGCAGAAGCTCACGAGGCAGGGGTCGCCTAGTGTTTGCCGTCAGGCAAAACATACCCCACACAATTTGGGGAACAGTCTCCTCCACGGTGGGCGTCTATGTGTCACGATTTATGATGTCATTTCTGTATTTAGGAACTCCTACTATTAGACGTAGGCAATTATTCAGCTGGATCTGCAGCCTTTGCTTCTGGTACCCTGAGCAGAAAGAGTACCAAGCCAGAGCCGCATATGTCAGTCTGGAACGTACGTAGGCTCTATAGACCTTCAATTTGGCTTTTACCGGAAGACTTGAAGTAAAAATCCGCCGCAGCAGCGACCGGGCCGCCGCAGCCTGGAACACTGCGTGGGTCACTGTGTCTGCTAGGCGCAGCCCGTGGACGATGCAGGAACCCAAGCAGTGCCCTGAGGTCTGCCACTCTACGTCCTGCTCCCCGATGTTCAAGTGACAATGCGGTTCGTAACCGTCGAAAATGATAGCTGACGTCTTGCCAATGTTAACTAACCAAGCCGAGACCAATATCCTAAACTGTTTTGAAATTCTACTATGCCGTATACACATAGACATTGTCATTTAATATATCTATTTAATTAGTCTTTGTTCAACAAAACTGAACTATTGTAAACTCTTAAACGTCAGTGCGTCTTTGTACTCTGCGATAATGGGTCGTCAATCATGTAGTCTATCAAAATACTCATCGAGCCATACTACATTTATTAAGTACTGTTTTATGATTATAATTGGGTTTAATTTATTGTGAACAAGCTGGCCCGGCAAACTTGGTACCGTCTCAGAATCAATAAACATCAAACCTTAAACCGAACAAAAAGAATTCGTAATCATAAAATTGCGACATTTACGCCCGAATTTCGGCCAAAGTTTGTCAAATATGGTTGCGATCAGAAATTGTTGGCTGTCAATGTCAAATGTCAATACATGTGAAAAAATAACAAAAGTAGGTATTCTTTTTAATTTGATTTCTAAACGGCGCGACGAACATCAAATGTTTGACAGGTAGGAATAGTTTGAAAGGGCCAAAACTGTTGTTTTTCCTATATTTCAAGTTTTTTTCATATATTAAACCTTCTCTGGACACCGTAAATAATTAAAAACTAAAATTAGCCAAATCAGTCCAACCGTTCGCGAGGTGAGCGTTCTTTATATTTTCTGGTTTTATTTTTTACTCGATGTCGTTCGTTCTTTAGTAAATTCTGGACAATATGTTGTTAAATATGATATATTATAGTCATTTCTGGATCGCCATTGCATTCTCGGAGATTTTCCTTTAAATACCGCACTTAGACTCCAACAAAACAAGTAACAGTTGAAAACCCACAAAATAAAGCAAACTACTAGTCTTAACAAGTGTTCACTCCAAAAACAGATTTTATACTAATCAAGCTTATATAGTATTATAGAAAACAATACACAAGATGAAACATGTGAAAGTGATATTGAAAGTAGAGTGAATGCAGGGAATATGGTAAATGGTGCTCTGCACGCCTTTATGAATAGCCAGATGGTGTCTCAAAGGGCTAGACTGGCTGTGCATGCTGGAGTGTTGGTGCCAACACTTATGTATGGTAGTGAAAGTTGGGTATGGCAGAAGAATCACAAAAGTAAAATAAATGCGGTAGAGATGAGAGCATTGAGAAGCATGAGTGGATTAAAACTGAGTGGCAGAGTAAGAAATAGTGTGATAAGAGAACGTTGTGGTATAAAAGAAGACGTAGTGACTAAAATTGAGTAAGGTATGCTTATATGGTTTGGGTGTAGAGAGAATGAATGAAAGGAGACTGACAAAAAGGATTTATGAGTCAAGAGTAAATGCGAAACTTGGAAGGAGAAGACCAAGGCGAACGTTCCTGGACCAAATCCAGGACATTTTAAATAAGGGTCAGGTCAAGACTACTCTAAACCGACGAACTTGTATGAAAGGTTTAACGAGAATGAAAGAAGCGAAGGTAATATGCAAGGATCATGGAAAGTGGAAGGACGTGGTCTCCGCCTACTCCTATGGGAATGAGGCGTGATGCTATGTATGTATGTGTCTAAAACAATACGCACCTTCTTCTTATGCGCTTTCTTATTCATGTTGCAAGATGGCAACCTGAAACAAAGCCATATATTAAAGTAGTTTCTAGTATGTAAATAAAGTGAATAAATAAGAAAAAATGTGACATTGCGTTCTCAAAGAGTTACTATAGCAGTTTTATATTTTCGGATTAATCTACAAATTTAAAAAGACATCAAATATGAAAGCTTTTTCATGTTCGTCAATACATAAACCATAATCGTATAATTATTTGTGTAACTCATATACGAAAATAACTTTTTACATAACAAATACATCGCAAATGGTCGATGTCGAACGCAGCTGTTAAATTTGCGATATAAAAAAACTAAAAAAACACGCTTTTAGAGATAATCAAACTAGAAAGTTTAAAAAAATTTGCGCTGAATTAAATTACTGACGAGATTATTTAATGTCACTGTTCTAAAAGCGTGTTTTGAACACTTTTAGATTATCTCTGCATTTCGGAATGAAATGAATCATTTATCAACACAAAACCCAGTTGCATCAAAGCATATTGATACACAACAGATTAAAACAATTTAGAAGTAAGAAGTAGATTGTTTACCAAATAATTAAATACATAAATGCAGATATTAATAGAAAATCCCATTTAAAAAATGTAAGTAAGTAGAAGCCTACTAACGTCTCACTGCTGGGCACAGGCCTTCTCACTCCGAGGAACGAGGGTGTTTTAGAACATAGACCCACCACGCTGCAGGATTGGCAGGCATAGTACACAAGTGCACTCTCTATTCCTTCACTCTCATAGTCCGATGTGACGGGAATCCGACACGACCGGAGAGAAATCAAGCGCAGGACCGACGGCTTAACGTGCTCTCCGAGGCACGGGGCTGGATCACACCGCCAACTTCCCAACTTCGGGCAAATATAGAGAAAATCTTAACAGAAAACTCAATATTGATTTTTGAATTGGCCCGACCTGGGACTCGAACCCAGGACCTCATGTCTGTAGTTGAACATGCTAACTACTAGACCAATGAGGCAGTCCAGAAAATCCCATTACGATAAGTGAAATTAAAAAACAAATGCCGCTGTTAGATCAAAACGTTCTTTGAAGTGACTTGATTATAATTGGTATATATCGTTTGCCAAATAAATAAATATATGGTAAATGGTCAATGTTAAACGAAGCTGTAAAAAAAATCGGTGGCGTAGGGTTCTTCGCCGACATCGTCATTAATGGGATCGATTATTTAATTTCTTATTCTGTGGGCGTTCGTGGGTAATGTTGGTGCATTCAAACACTTTGTCAATTAGCTCGGATTATAATGTTCAATCACTTAATGTTCCCGATATCAATTTACACAAACTCATTAAGAATAATAGCTAGGATCGCGACAGTTTCAACAGTAGACCGCTTCGGTCGAACGCTACTTGACAACTCTGTCGGAGGGCAGGTGTCTGTGGAACGCTGGTGCCATCTGTCGATAGGCGTGGGACTGAGTCAATAGTGGCAGTCCGGTAGGAGTCTCTCGACCGAGAGACTCCCGCCGGACTCTGTGCCACGCCTATCGACAGATGGCCCCAGCGTTCCACAGACACCTGCCCTCCGACATATATAATATGCAGCTATAAACACTTCAAGTATCAATACATAATTCAGTTACTTCAAAGCAATTTGAAATACAACAAAAAATACCTGACTCAAAGCAAAACTTATAAATTTTAGTACATTTTATAATACCCTGCGATGTGTGGCATAACCTAGAAAATGGACCCAGCTCAGCATTTATGCTACACAGTCTGAAGACCATGTAGCGCTGATTTTCAGCTGGATCCCTTGCCCAGGTGCCATCACGAACGCAGCCCGATACAACTTAATCTATCCTTATATACTATTTAAAGCTACACAACCTGATAAAAATGTTGCAAAATTAATAATAATATATACCAATTAAATATAATAATAATTAAACTAAATTATATATATTGCCACATACATAAACATAGATATATTTGATATATACACATTAACACTAGAATATATGGCTTTTAATTAGTAGAAATTGTTTATAAAATTAATAAATACATGGTAAATAGTCGATATTGAACTAAGCAATAAAAAACGGATATCAACAGAAAACACAGTTGCGTCAAAGCAATTCGAAATACAACAAAAAAATTGCCCGTCTCAGACCAAAACGTTTTAAATTTAACAGTTGGCTCGCTTTTGTTTGATTCCACAATCCCGGATTCCTATCCAGAGATTTAATTAAACATGACGCTGTCGAGACAACAACTGGGCCACCATTTGGTAGATGTTGCGAAATATCTTGAGGAATTGTGCGATAAACAAATTAGATCGAGGAAGTCTGTCATATAATTCGTAGCTTCTATTTATTATTTCTGTTATTATTCTCTCATTCTCCAATGGAAATGGCGCTTTTATTATTGTAAATTTTGTGTGTCTATCCTTGAAGTTTGTTACCCACTTAATTGTCGATCTAATAAGCGAGAGAAAACTTTATTTTCTATAATGAAACTTAGTTAACTATTATGTGTGTTCTAGATTATGTTTAGTTAATTCTACAACAATGAAATTGCGGGCACAAGATGATCATCTTTCTATATATTCCATTGCTAAAGGTCGTCCTTGCTCTGATATGGTTGCATGAATGAGCTGCTTTCATCGATATCTATCTTCGGCTTCTTTTATGGCTGTTGAAAACGGGAATATCCATATACTTTTTGTTTAGTCGGACCAACGAGTAGCTCAGAGAGCCCTAGGTCTTTTTATTTCAACCTTTCCTGCCACAAGCAATTTTTCCTGATTATCTGGCTGTCTTCAAACGATATAACCAAATTAATGGAGTACTCGTTAATAACAAGGCACAGGATAGTTTTAGCATTTTTAACAAAAATAAATTTCAGCTATGAGCTCCATGAATATTCCACCAAAATTTGTCTATTTAATTGTGAACAAAAAGTTATAAAATATATATAAGCGAAAGACACGTTTATGTTATTTGTTTGACAATCCAGAGTTAGTTTTGTTACTTTATAAACTATACTTATATTATAAAGGTGAATTGTTTGTCTGCTTGAACGTGCTAATTTCAGAAACCTCTGGTCTGGTTTAAAAATTCCTTTAATATTAGATAGTCCATTTATCGAGAAAGTGTATAGGCTATATACCAATAAGAGTGGTTCCTTTGAGAGCTTTCGCCGCGTGCGCTGCTCAAACAGTTAAACTTTCCTAAAAATCATGTATTAAAAAATTGTTTCCCTTTAAAAGTTCCAAAATAAAATCCGCAACAGCATATGTGTATCTTTTAAGGATGCTAACCAAATTTATTCCTTCTCTGTCACTCTTATAAAATGCAAACGGAGTTGCGCGGGGTACCTAGTAAGAATATAGATGCGAAAAGCATTTTTTATATTATACAAACAATTAATGGATAGCTCTTATTGAGATTGTTTACTAAAATCCACCATTTGGTCCATATTTCATCACGGATCGAGGTTTATTTACATATTGGCAACCAATCAAAGATTTCAAATTCTAGTTACCAAGCAACGATATCATAGTAAACATCTATTAGCAGACGTTAAAATAGATTCAAATGCAATGCAAATTGAAATAAATATTATAAAAAATGCTATATGGTACGAACTCTTTAGCTCTTTATATTTCACATAAGCATATTCAAATTTTAGCTTTTACGTAAGCTTTAGATAGCCTCTCACAAGTTTTCGCAAAATAACTTTAATGAATACTTCACAACATGTAAAAATTCTGTATAAACCTCAAGCGTCATTTACTAACTGTTCAAATATATATGTAGACTTGATTGGATTCATAAAAAATTTTATAACCATTGAACATTTCTACAAGATATACATATATACAAAGGGATAGTGTGAATTAATAGTAGAAACTGAAAACAAAATGGCATATAATTAACAGTAAGTAACGTTTTGTCTTTAGCAAATAATATGCGAAGGCTTCCTTGTAGTTTGATGGAATCGATCTTTTAAGAAATATGACATTCAACTTTGAACTTTTTATCCTCTGTCTCTCTTATATCCCGAGAAGTAATACGGGTCTGCTAGTCTATAATAAATATGAACGAGACGATGAACATCCGCTCCCGGATATGAGTAAACTACATTAAAATAATTTCAACAGAATTTCCTGACAAAATTATGTATCGTTTATAATTTTTCTTCGAAACAAATCCTGAGTCATTAATCTCCTGCTAATACATACAACATGTGTAAACAGTATCACATTGGTAAATACACGTACAGAGCAGACGGTAATATGGATATCTTCCTCTTCCATTCTTAGTACCATACTAAAATTGAAATATAAACAAAAACATATATAAAGTGCAAATGGGAACTGTCTAATCAATTGGGCTACATCGAATGATATATTGATAATTTTAGAATAAGAGGTTTCATATTTGTATTTAAAAGAAACTATATTAGCCCAATACCATCACCAATTTCTATATTTGTGGATGTAAGTCTTCGATAACTTCATCAATTCCATCTTTAAAGTCTTGAATCGGTTGTGAAGCAATATATTCACGTTCACGTGGGGCCAATTATACAGACATACACACAGCATCATGCCTCATTCCCATAGGCAAAGACCACATCCTTCCACTTGCGACGATCTAACATATCTCCTTCGCTTCTTTCAATGTTATTAAACCTTTCATACAAATTCGTCGGTTTAGAGTAGTCTTGACCTGGCCCTCATTTAAAATGTCCTGGATTTAGTCCAGGATCGTTCGTCTTGGTCTTCCCCTCCCAACTTTACCATTTAACTCTTGACTCCTACGTACGCAAACCATCTAAGCATACCTTTCTCAATTTTAGTCACTACATATTCTTTTATACCACAACGTTTTCTTATTACACTTTTTCTTGAAGATTGGAGATGCGAATGTTGAGATGGATGTGTGGAGTGACAAAATTAGATAAGATTAAGAATGAGTATATTAGAGGAAGTGTGAAAGTAGCACCAGTGACCGAGAAGTTAAGGAGTGGAAGGTTAGCCTGGTATGGACATGTAATGAGAAGGGAGGATAGCCATGTATGCAAGAGGGTCCTAAATATGATGGTAAGCGGCAGGGCCGAGAGAGGGCGACCAAAAAATGTGTGGATGAATTGTGTGAAAGAGGATATGTGTATAAAGGGTGTGAATGTAGAAATGACTGCGGATAGAGTGAAGTGGCGAAGGAAACATGCTGTGCCGACCCCACCTATTGGGATAAGAGCAAGAAAAACAACAACAAAAACAACTTTTTCTTCTTTGTCACTCAGTTTCAATCCATTTATACTTCTCAACGCTCTCATCTCTAGCGCATTTATTTTACTTTTGTGATTCTTCTGCCATACCCAACTTTCGCTACCATACATAAGTGTTGGTACCAACACTCCTCCACGTACATCTGACTATTCATATAGACGTCCAGGAAATTTTGCTTGCAAAATTCCCATTGTTTCGTTACTTATGTAACACGTAGCACCGCCTTATTGAAAATAAACATCGTCCACGTCAATAAATTCCAATTGTGGTCGTCTAATCTATTTATTTGTTATATTTTGAGTTGCAAAATCTCAATAAGAACGGGTGTCTCAAGTAATTTTTTCAATACATTACAATTTTATTATCTAATATATAAAATTCTCGTGTTATAGTGTTTCTTGTCGAATTCCTCCGATACATCTTGACCGATTTTTAACCGACTTCAAAAAAAGGAGGAGGTTATCAATGACTGCCTCATAGGTCTAGTGGTTAGCATGTTCGACTACAGACATGAGGTCCTGGGTTCGAGTCAAAAATTCAAAAATCAATATTGAATTTTCTATTAAGATTTTCACAATATTTGCCCGAAGTTGGGAAGTTGGCGGTGTGATCCACCCTCGTGCCTCGGAGAGCACGTTAAGCTGTCGGTCCTGCGCCTGATTTCTCTCCGGTTGTGTCGGATTACCGTCACATCGGGCTATGAGAGTGAAGGAATAGAGAGTACACTTGTGTACTATGCCTGCCAATCCGCAGCGGAGCAGCGTGGTGGGTCTATGCTCTAAAAACTCTCTCTCCTATGAGTGAGGAGGCCTGTGCCCAGCAGTGGGACGTTAATGGGCTGCTACTTACCTTTTTACTTACCTATCAATGTTTGTTACCTCATATCTCACGCCTGGGTGGACCGATCTTGATGATTTTGTTTAAATGAAAGGTGGTGCTCGACATAGGGTCCCATTTTTTTAAAACCAGATCTGATGATGGCATACTTAAGAAAACGGGATAAGTATTAAATTTGCGTAAGCATGTGCGCGACAAATGGACGAATAACTTAAGATCATGCAAACCGATTTCGATGATTCTTTTTTATTAGAAAGGATATAATACTTCAAGGGTTGGTTTGTGATAGTTTGGTTAGGTTCTGATGATGGAATACATGACAAAGTGACGGAACTCTTCCATTCTTAGGAGCAAATCAACGATACTCGGCAGAATCTTCTATAAGCTATCCAGATGTTTGAGTTGCCTACCGTAACTTTGGTATGGTCAAGTGCTAGTCGTAGTTAAATATGAAGATCAATGGAACTCCTCAACGGCTTACAGTAAGGGTGCGATTTATGGCAGAATATATAACTGTCTGTAATCAAATGCCAATGATCTTTCTTTTGTTGCTGCATTGCATTATTTGAAAGGTAAATTATATGTGAAGCGTTGGTATAAGGGTTTCAGGTTCGATCCCGGGTGTGGCGTTATTAATGTAAATTTAACTTTGTAAAGTTGTTTCATTTTAACGCTGTTATCTCATATGAGATACACGTTTTATGTGTACATATATTGAGACAAATTTGTTAATTTATTCACATAGTGAGTGAATGTTCGCTGACGCCGACTCTGAATATAAGAATACAAAGAACACTATAAAAGAATACGCAATTATTTCTTACTTTTTTGCGTATTAATGTATTTGTAAGTTTGTTTTGAAGGTGGTTCTTTTTTTGTTAAAATTTCTGTTTATTTTTTTAAATTTCTCGTGTATATTAGTTAGGCCCAAAAGTAAGTCGTAATATATTTTTCATCCTCCTACCCTCACCCCCAATTATTTTAACTGCGATACGAAATTACGCATAGAAGTTAGTATATGTATAGTTTAAATCAACACCGTTTATACAATAAACGCCCACGTCAACCTCAATTAATTCGACGGTGAACTAACCATAACATAAAAATATTTTTAAATTAATAACTTTATCTTCGTAGCCGTAATATTTATTAGGCGATATCGTAAAAAAATATTATTTGGTGATGTGTTTAGGATGTGGATATTATATTTGCACGTGTGTTCAGTACATGACGTCTTTGTTCCTCGCTGAGTTTATTTCGTCGTAAACCGCTTCACGGCCCTCTGATGTTAGTCGGAGCTGTACAAATATTTTGCAAGAACATTATTAATATGAACAGTTTCGTGTAATCTAATTTTGAAATCACTTGATTATGAAGTAATAGGATTTTTAAAATAAAAATATACCCGCACACAAGCCTATGGTTCACCTGAGTCCTAATATTAAGTAAACACCTTCCACCTTTAAAAAATGGTGAGATTTCATGTCTTTATTCTTTACTAGCAGCTCGTCCCGGCCTCACACGGGTAGACATAAATAGGTACAGATATTTAAGTTATAAGCATGAAAATCAAAACGACCATGAATTGACAAATATTATGAAAATGATTGCTAATACTAAAACTAAGCAGCTCTGAAAAGAACTTTTTAAGTGAAGCATAAAAATATGTTAAAAAAACTCGAAATATTAACCTAACCTAGTTCATAATGGAGCACCCCCTTCTCCCGCACTGCCCCTCTCTCGTCTAGTTACTCGATGCGCTACGTGGTGGCCGCCGGCGGCATGTATTTTAATTTTAATTTCATGATATCTGTTGAATGGAGTATCCGATTTCAATAATTCAAAAAGTAATCATCAGGTATTGAGACAGCCTTTATGATTAACTTATTTATTTGGATAAAAATTTATTAATGGTATGGATAACACGGTCTGATTTTGATCGAATTTTCTATCAATTTGTTAAATGTAAAAAAGTAGTTACAGTGACGTAACTACAATAGTTAGACATATGGTCTCGCGAAGTTTTTTGTCGATATTGATATATTCTATAATATCGTCAAATATTTTTTTGTCCTATCATTAATAGTCTTCACAGCGTATACGATGAAAGACATTTTATGGCTAATTTATTTACACCTTCGGTTGGTTTTAATAGGAATTTCTAAAGATTTCTATAGTAATCTATACAAGCTACTCAGTCATAATATAGCTTTCTAATAAAAAAAGAGTTATTAAAATCTGTGCAGTACTTTTCTACAACGTTAAATAATAGTGAACGGTTAATGGCATATAAAACAATCTTACGATGATCCTCAAAACAGTAAGCAAGGTCATTAATGTAAATAAGAAACAAAATAGGTCTTAATATAGAACCCAGTACAATTCTCAGTTTTATTACCAGGAAAGTTTTCCTTTGACAGACTTTCGTGTTGATTATTTCACTAGGAACTTAACATATCATAAATGCCTGAGATAACTTTATAATGTTATCATTCAAAGGGCCAAGATTGTTTAGTGTTACGTAGAATCTTGTCAAGAAAGTCACACCCTAAGTGTTGCAAGCAACAAACGTAAGCTCATTGCTATTTGATTACAGACACTTATATTTTCTGCCTTAAACCGCACTCTTACTGTAGGCCGTTGAGGAGATCCATTGATCTTCATATTTAACTACGACTAGCACTTGACCATACCAAAGTTATGGTAGGCAACTCAAATATCTGGATAGCCTATAGAAGATTCTGTCGAGTATCGTTCATTTGCTTCTAAGAATTGAAGAGTTCCGTCACTTTGTAATGGAGTCCATTATCAGAACCTAAGAATCATCGAAATCAGTTGACGTGATCTTGAGTTATTCGTCCATTTTTCGCGTACATGATTAATGAAAATTTAACACATCCGGTTTTCTCATGGATGCCATCATCAGAACTGGATTTAAAAAAGATGGGACCCTATGACGAGCACCACCTTTCATTAAAAAAAGATCATCTACAACAAACATAAAAAAATAATTCAGACCAATTGATAACCTCCTCCTTTTTTCCTCATGACGAAACTCACTCATGACGATATCTCTGACTACTTTCCCAATTTAGATGGCCATTAAGTCCGAACTTTTCCATATTTCTAGAAGATCATTAGCGACGCGAAGACGACGTGGGAAACGTCTAGTACTCTACATATTTCTAAGAAGGTCATGTGTATTATTGTACAGTTACTACGGCAATATATCATAAATACTACAAGCGTTGGAGCAATTTGCGATATGTAATTAAATCAAATTATCCAGCCGCCCCAACGAAAAGATGTCTGCAGCATATTTCAGTTACGCGAGAGAAGTTCATCAAATAGAGTTTAACGTAAAGCTATGTCTACAATATTATTTTTAGCTTCATTTTCTTTGCTTTTGTTCTCATTTTGTATTTTACCTACCACCGCATTCAAATTCAGCTTTATATTAGTGTTGCCTAAAACACAGTATTTTTTTAACCGACTTCAAAAAAAGGAGGAGGTTATCAATTCGTCTGTATTTTTTTTATGTTTGTTACCTCATATATCTCGACTGGGTGGACCGATCTTGATGATTTTTTTTAAAGGTGGTGCTCGTCATAGGGTCCGCTTTTTTAAAACCAGTTCTGATGATGGCATCTATGAGAAAACCGGATAAGTCTTAAATTTACATTAAGCATGTACGCGACAAATGAAAACTAATAACTCAAGATCACGCCAACCGATTTCGAAGATTCTTTTTTTATTGGAAAGGATATACTTCAAGGGTTGTTTGGTTAGGTTCTGATGAAAGAATTCATGACAAAGTGACGGAACTCTTCAATTTTTAGGAGCAAATGAACGATACTCGACAGAATCTTATATAGGCTATCCAGATATATGAGTTGCCTATCGTAACTTCGGTATGGTCAAGTGCTAGTCGTAGTTAAATATGAAGATCAATGGATCTCCTCAACGGCTTACAGTTAGGTTGCGGTTTAAGGCAGAAAATATAAGTGTATGTAATCAAATAGCAATGAGCTTACGTTTGTTGCTGCATTGCAACACGTTTTTAGGTGTACACATATTGAGATATTGAGACAAATTTGTTAAAAATAAATATAAATTTTACAAAAAAGAACCCTCCTTCAAAACAAACTTACAAATATATTAATATGCTCTAAAAAGTAATAAATAACTGCGTATTCTTTTATAGTGTTCTTCGTATTGTTATATTTGGAGGCGGTGTCAGCCAAGGTACCTACATATATAGCTATTGAAGGGAGAGACGCGAGAGCTGCCAAGTGGACACGCGGGGAACATCTACCTTGGAAGATATGAATAATATGGTTTGATTATTGTCGGCAATTTTATTATCTTTTAAAATGTAAAAAAGTCGTTATAGTGGCATAACTGCTGTAGTTGGACATATGGTATCTTTGACTTTTTTTTGGTATTAATAAGTTTTATAATACTGTAGAACATTTATTTGTTTTATCATCAATAGTTTCCGCAGCGCATGCGATGACAGATGTTTTTTGACTAATTTGTTCACACCTTGTGTTATATTAATGTACTTATTAGTAATCCCTACTTTTTTTTGAGAAATTAATATAGTCCATGTCCCACAGTGAAAATGCGGCTTTCTAATGATGAAAAATTTTTTTGAAATCGGTCCAGTAATTTTTGTGTGAAAACGTTACAATCATACATACCTGCATACAAAAACACAAATGTTACCTCTTTATAATATTAATTTATATGAAGACTTTAGTGCCATCTTATGCTCGCACTACTAATTGTCACAATAACAAAAGATTTTTCAACTATGAGGGGTTACGAGGATCGAAGAACACACGGCACAGAAGAGACAGAATGTTTTGATTCCGGAGAAAGCGTATGCACGCACACACGATGACAGAGATTTTGTTTCACACCTTGGGTTACATTAATGCATTTTTATTAGGGATCTCTATTTTTCTTGAGAAAGTAATATAGCCTATGCCACACAGTAAAAAGACAACTTTAGGATATTGCAAAAATTTTTGAAAAAGGTACAGTAGTTTTTGTGTGAAAACATTTAAAACACAAATGTTTGTTTAGATACCTTAGAGCATATTATAAACTAGTTGCATTATTTATTTGGGTTTTGACATGTTAATCCGCATATATCTATTTGTTTGTTGGCGATATCAATGTAATCCTGGCTTTGAAAACATGTGTCCGGGACACGGTCGTAAATCGTGCACGTGTACGCTTTCGCTGCAATGTCTTGGCACTGCACACCCCGTGGCTTGATGTATTGCCATCAGCCACCAGGGTTGCCTTGAAGTGAGATGATTAGCAATATAATGAAGGTTTTACTCATCTATCTAAATATATTAACGCCCGCCCAGTGGTAGAAAGCCGACCATCATTTATGTATATTATAAATGTGAACATTATTAAAGTTCTATTGTCAAACAATATAATTTTTACCCTTCTATCACTAACTCCTATTTTTTCATAGTTATTATATGGTATAACAACGTTTTCCGGATCACTTGGAATACTTCTATAATCAGCAGATCAGAAAACAATAAACAAATACCTTTTTAATTTAAAGAAAAGTTAAAAGTGCGTGCGTATAAAGTACACATGTCAGAAGTGAAACTTCTTGGGCAAACTAATTTTCAAGTCTTATTTATATGTAGGAGTGCAAGAGTCTGTGGAACGCTGGCGCCATCTTTGTATCGGCGTGGGGGCAGAGTCAATATGTGGCAGTCCGGCCCGTCTCTCGGCAGTTCTCGAGTAGCGGTCGGACGGAGTGGTCGACTATTGAAACTGTCGCGTTCCTAACTATTAGTGTTAATGAGTTTGTTTAAATTGATATCGGGAACATTAAGTGATTGAACATTATAACTCGAGTTAATTAATAAAGTTTTTGATTGCACCAACAATACCCACGAACGCCCACAGAATAAGAAATTAAATAATGGATCCAATTAATGACGATGTCGGCGGAGAACCCTACGCCCCTGTGCTTTATGCTTCTCCGTTCTCTCTCTTATTCTCCGACATATATTTATAGAAATGTAATACTTTAGATTTCCCAAACTTAGAGGGAGTGAAAAAGAAAGATATGTTAGGAATATAATTGTCATTAAAATATTAAGTGTTGAATATTAATAGAAATAATTTATTAAAATCTCAAATGACGAATTGTAAATAAAAATGCCACGTGATTTTGTCAATATTAGAAATTATTGATTAAATTTTGTTTTTGAATTTTTATATTTAGATAAGTTTATAAAAATATTTTTATTTTATAAAAAATAATGTATTACATTATTAAATGACGAGTGGCAAATTAAAATGCCACATGTTTCAAACGAATTACCATAAAAAAAGCTGCATATCTTCATGACGCTATTCACGCATTTACTATGTAAAAATTTTACCCACATGCGCCTAAAGAAGTTTCACTTCAAAAAACCACGTGTAAAAAAATCGGTTTATTGAACTTGATATAGATATTTGGATAGTTTAATTAATAATGCAACAATGCTCAGTAAACGATATTTTTCTGTAAAAACTCTGTCATTGTTTGCTAAATTATTTTTGTGTTGTGTTTAATCAGGAGGAGCTTCGTTTGAAAGATAAAGTTACGTGGATATCAGAAAACTTTTCTACCTAATACCTAATATCTTTTGTAATGTAACTTCCTTAGTGTTTTTGACAATATAAACTTTTGTAATGTAGCATCCTTATTGCTTTTGACAATATAAACTTTTGTAATGTAGCCTCCTTAGTGCTTTTGACAATATAAACTTTTTAATCTAACTTCGTTATTGTTTTTGACAATATAAACGTTTTAAAAGTAACTTCTTTAGTGCTTTTGACAATATAAACTTTTGTTATGTAGCCTCCTTAGTGCTTTTGACAATATAAACTTTTGCAATGTAGCCTCCTTAGTGCTTTTGATAATATAAACTTTTGCAATGTAGCCTCCTTAGTGCTTTTGATAATATAAACTTTTGTAATGTAGCCTCCTTAGTGCTTTTGACAATATAAACTTTTGCAATGTAGCCTCCTTAGTATTTTTGACAATATAAACTTTTAATGTAACTTCCTTAGTGTTTTTGAAATGAAATGATCTTTATTTGCAAATATGGGACATATACATCGGTGGAATAATTAGAGTTGAGCCATCATATACTACTGCAATTTCAGCTTGCAAATATTTGCATGGATATAATAATTAATAATTAATAGGTATTGTATAATACATCATGAGGTAGTTATAACAAATTAAGTTTTTAAAGCTTCGTTATGTTTAATTTTAAGCACTCAAAAATTCGGACATGGCATAAAATGTTTTGCCACATAACCATTTGTCAAAAAAACATTTTTAATGATTGTTTTTCTGACAATGTAGTCAATACAGTGCTTTTGACACTATAAACTTTTTTAATGTAACCTCCTTAATGCTTTTGATAATATAAACTTTTTTACTGTAACCTCCTCAATGTTTATGACAATATAAACTTTTTTAAATGTAACCTTAATGCGTTTGACATAATTGTCAGCGATTGGCGACTACTCTATATGCATATATACTTTGCGATAGTCATCTCTGCTTTATTTTAAATCAATCGGGTGTATAGTTTTGGAGATATCATAATGAGTCAGAGAGTATCATGCATATACAAACATTTGCATATATAAAGCGGGCTTCGTAGAATCTCTACGCAAGGCTATGTATCAGTTAATATTAGGGTTAAGGTTTATTTTCTGAAAACAGCTAAATTGATACTATTAGTCTGTCAGCATAATGATCTTGAAATCATTACGGATAAAGCTAAATTATAGTGAATGTTAAACCTGTTACACGTATCGTAAGCATCTTCAGGTGTTTACTACATAACAGTAAATTAATTTAACAGTTATCAAAACAATGAACCAATAATCCGCATCCTTTTGCTTCATCCACCATTATGGATTTAAGGGTGCTTTTTTTTTGTTTATACAATAACTCGCTCATTTCCAAATTTACGCAAAAATGGTTTTAACCAAAGTTGTTCATAATTACATTTCCTACAATATTGGCCCTTATCAAATTGTATCTAGTAACAATATGTTTACAATTAGACTCCAAAGAAGAAATGACAATTTATTTAGTCAAAAACGCGCTGCCAGTCACACCCAGACTGTAAGTCGTTGAGGAGTTCCATTGATCATCATACTTGACTACGATAGTCACTTGGCCATGTCGACGTTATGGTCGGTGGTTTTAATATCAGGATAGCCTATAAAAGATTCTGCCGAATATCCTTAATTTGCTCCTAGGAATTGAAGAGTTCCGTTACTTTATCATGTATCCCACGATGATAACATAACCTAACTATCATCAAACAACCCTTGAAGTATATCCTTTCCAATAAAAACCGAATCATCGAAATCGGTTAGCGTAATCTTCAGTTATTCGTCCATTTGTAGCGCACATGCTTAATGCAAATTTAAAATTTGTACGGTTTTCTCATAGCTGGCATCATAAGAACTGGACAGAAAAAATGGGACCCTATGACATTCACCGCCCTTTATACAAAAAGAATCTTCAAGATCGTTTCACCTAGTCAGAAGATATGAGGTCAAAAACATAAAAAAAACACTAGCGAAAAATACATTAAGTTTATAAAAAACGCATTGCACACACTACCATGTATTTGGCACACGCACACATATACTCTTCTGTCAACCGCTGACAAATATGTCAAACGTCATGAGGTTACATTAAAAAAGGTTATATTGTCAAAAGCACTAAGGAGGTTTCATTAAGAAAGTTACTATGGTTGATAGGTTTACTTAAAATTTCTCATGTTCCACGTAAATTTATTATTTTTTTCTTTCATACCAACCTCCTCCTGACTATAACAAACAGAACAACAATAAAATTATCGAAATTGGTCCAGCCGTGCACACGTGATGACGTGACATTGGGAAATAGGGACTCATTTATATATATACTAAAATCAATGCCACTTTTTTTGTAATTTTATAATTCAAGAACGGGCTCAAATATCCAAACCAAATTTTTAGACTTTATTCGGACTATTTAATAGATGGCTTATGTGAAGTTTGAGCAAAATCGGTCGAGCGGTTCTTCATTTATCACATTTTTTGTTACAAATGAATTCAATAAATGGCGGATCATTTTTAACCGACTTCAAAATATATCTCCCGACAGGGTGGACCGAACTTGATGTTTTTTTTTTTAAATTGAAAGATGGTGCTCGTCATATGGTCCCATTTTTTTAAATCCAGTTCTGATGATGGCATCCATGAGAAAACCGGATAAGTGTTAAATTTGCATTAAGCATGTGCGCGACAAATGGCCGAATAACTCAAGATCACCCCAACCGAACTCGATGATTCTTTTTTTATTGGAAAGGATATTCAAGGGTTGTTTTGTAATGGTTTGGTTAGGTTCTGATGATGGATTCCATGACAAAGTGACGGAACCCTTCAATTCTTAGGAGCAAATGACAGAATCTTCTATAGGCTATCCAGATATTTGAGTTGCCTACCGTAACTTCTGTATGGTCAAGTGCTCGTCGTGGTTAAATATGAAGATCAATGGATCTCCTCAAACGCTTACAGTAAGGGTGCGGTTTAAGGCTGAAAATATAAGTGTCTGTAATTAAATAGCAATGAGCTTACGTTTGTTGCTGTATTGCAACACGTTTACTTCAGATTCAATAAAAATTAAAAAAAGAAATAAAAATTTTAACAAAAAAAGAACCGCCTTCAAGACTGTCTCCGAATATAAGCATACGAAGAACACTTAAAAGAATACGCAATTATTTCTTCCTTTTTAGAGCATATTAATATATTTGTAAGTCTGTTTAAAAGGCGGTTTTTTTTTTGTTAAAATTTTTATTTTGTTAATGGAGATTTTGCTGTCAAATTGAAAGAACAAACTTTTTTGGACTTACTTTGGCCGCGTTTTTTTTTATATAAATAGATTATTACAACAACTTTTTGAGTGTAATCTTTAACAATACAACCTTAATAATGTTCAAACTTATAATTTAAGTTATTTATGATCTAATTTCGACCACTTAGTCGTACGACCATTATTTCTAACAAATCAATAAAATTGGAGTGCCTGTTTGTAATTCAAAATAAACACCTAATGCATATGAACAAATCTCTGGACCGATTTAGTCGGTACTTCCACTGGTAGATAGATCATGTTATAAGGAGTAACTTAGAATACTTGTATTTAAAAAAATACATCTAGGATTACGAGGGAATAGCTTGTTTATTTAGAAAGGAAAATGTTTCAGTAGTTTTTTTATAGCCATGGCGTAATAATTGAAGGTCGGCAGCATTATCACTTCTTTCGACACCTGACTGCAGATGTTCCGTGTTGATTCCCTATACTTTATTTATAAGGTAAACAAAACTCAAAATATATAGCTTGATGTTTATGGCTTCTGTTTTTCAAACATTACCTTTTAGTGATAGGTTAAAAGGGTAAACACATTTAGATTAATAGCTAGTCACAAACCTCTCACTCCGGAGCAAATACTAAAGGTCCAGCTGTCACAAAACCCTCTCTCCGGTGAGTGAGGAGGCCTGTGCCCAGCAGTGGGAAGTTATAGGTAAGGTAAATAGCAATTTTCCTTACCTTTTACCAGCTGTCAAGTCATCACTCGACTGCTATTTGACCTATAGTCTAAGATGTAATATGCCGCTAACCTGAATAGAGGTAATATGCCTTCTAAGGGTTCTTTATAGTATTTATTTGTACTTTATTATTTTATTATTTTGAATAATAGGCGACAATACTTCCTTAATATCAGTTAACCGTAATAAATATCTTAATTCAATTCAATTCTACTTCAATATGATTATGACAGAATCACAGGTATGTCAGTATTTAACTCACTAAAGGAGATCCCGGATTTAATATGCTGTACATTTAGGATATAGTTTTAATTGACATCTAATACGTATACGCATATATTTTTCTATTCTTATATATTTCAATAAATATGTAAAAAATTACTTTTTTCTCTCCTTCCTTAAGGCTGTCTGAAAGAAATCGATTTAAAGCGATAAGACCTCTACCTTACGACACTATTAATTTAGTTTAAGTTTCCTGCATATGTATTTTTTTAAGTGTTGTGTGGTTTAATAAAGCAATAAGCAGTAGAATGTTACAGCGTGCCTAGTTAACTTACTACCATCACAAAAAATAAGTAAAATTTATTAACTTGAACACAATAAAAAATACTTCGTTACAGAGTTGTTTATAATTCCCTTTGAATTTATTTCATTAACAATTACAATTTTTATTTATATTCAAAAAGTCGAAATGTAATGTTAGATATTTTTATTTATAATTCAACATATTTTTAAATCGTTATTCATTTCCTTTTATGCCAAAAATAAAGCCATGACGGATTACGTCAATATATAATTGCGATAAATAAAAAACACACTATTAACTTAATTAAATAACGAGTTGTGTGTTTTTAATTAAAATAATTTTAAAGATACCTTTTCAGCAAACGACTAAGAACTTAAATCACGCCACGAAATTAAAAAAAACACTAGAATATATCACGAAAGAGTTTGAACTGTCACGAAAAAAAGGCGGGAGATTATCAAAGATGGTCGACACGACCGAATCGCGCGCACAACGTCTTGCTAACTATATATACCGTACTCGGGAATCGTTCAAGTTAAGCATTTTAAAGAATGACCGCCTCGTGCCGCGCAAATTTTATAATAACCATACAATAACGTGATTTGAGAGATACTCGTTGGAATGAACTTGGCAACGAAACACACCAACCGCCAAGCGTTTCAGATGTCCCGAGACATTTGCCGTTCATGACTTTCGTAATGATGCCATAACTATCTCAATGGTGTAGTTGTCAACTTGTTCGGCTGCAGATCATAAAGGCCAGGTCCTTTTCACGCGATTACTGCCTCCTTGGTCTAGATTCTAGTGGTTAGTATGATTGGACCACCAAAAATCAATATTGAGTGTTTTATTAAGGTTTTCACAATATTTACCCGAAGTTGTAAAGTTGTCGGTGTGCTCCACCCTCGTGCCTCTCCACATTTATTAAAAACAGATAACAAATTGCGATTATAATAAATTGCGATTTCTTTGTGGGTAGGCACGTAAAATATTAATGTTCTCGTATATGAGTTTTTGATTGCCTCATTGGTCTAGTGGTTAGCATGTTCGACTACAGATATACTACTACGGTCCTGGGTTCGAATCCAGGGTCGGGCCAATTCAAAATCGATATTGAGTTTTCAATTAACATCTTCTCAATATTTGGCCGAAGTTGGGAATAATTTGGCGGTGTGAGACACCCCGGTGCCTCGGAGAGCACGTTAAGTTGTCGGTCCTGAGCCTGATCTTCGTCCGGTCCTGTCGGATTCCCGTCACATCGGACTATGAGAATGAAGATATAGAGAGTGTACTTGTGTACTATGCCTGCCAACCCGAAGTGGAACAGCTCTAAAACACTCTCTCCTATTAGTGAGAAGGCCTGTCCTTAGCTGTGGGACGTTAATGGGCTGCTACTTACCGTACCTTTAAAATCATATATAGCATCACGCCACATTTCCATAGGGGTAGACAGCGACCACGTCCTTCCATTTGTTACAATTCTAGTATATCTCCTTCGCTTCTTTCATTCTCGTTAAACCTTTTACACGGTTTAGAGTACCAGGAGTACTCTACCTGACCCATTTTTAAAGTGTCCTGGATTTGGTCCAAGAACATTCTCCTTGGTCGTCCCCTTCCAACTTTCCCATTCACTCTTGACTCATAAATCCTTTTTGTCAGTCTCCTTTTATTCATTCTCTTAACGTGCCCAAACCGTCTAAGCTAACTACATATCTATCACCTCCACCCGAACTTCTATTACATCACTGGATAGATAAAGGATCGAAGATTTTTTGGGCTAAATAAGGACTGTAGAACATCGCGCGCGGTATAGGAGGAACCCCGCCATTTTTAACCGACTTCGAAAAAAGGAGTAGGCTATCAATTCGTCTGTATTTTTTTTTTGTTTTTTTTTTATGTTTGTTACCTCATATCTCCCGACTGGGTGGACCGATCTTGATGATTTTTTTTAAAATGAAAGGTGGTGTTCGTCATAGGGTACCATTTTTTTAAACTTTAGTTCTGATGATGGCATCCATGAGAAAACCGGATAAATATTAAATTTGCATTAAGCATGTGCGCGACAAATGGACGAATAACTCAAGATCACGCCAACCGATTTCGATGACTCTTTCTTTATTGGAAAGGATATACTTCAAGGGTTGTTTTGTGATAGTTCGGTTAGATTCTGATGATGGAATCCATGACAATTGAACAATACTCGACAGAATTTTCTATCCAGATATTTAAGTTGCCTACCGTAACTTCGGAATGGTCAAGTGCTAGTCGTGGTTAAATATGAAGATCAATGGAACTCCTCAACGGCTTACAGTAAGAGTGTGATTTTTGGCAAAACCTATAACTGTCTGTCATCAAATGCCAATGACCTTACGTTTGTTGCTGCATTGCAATATTTGAAAAGTGTCAGCCAAGGTACCTACATATATAGCTATAGGTGGGAGAAACGCGAGAGCTGCCAAGTGGACACGCAGGGAACATCTTCCTTGGCTGACACCGACTCCGAATATAACAATACGAAGAACACTATGAAAGAATACGCAATTATTTCTTACTTTTTACACCATATTAATGTATTTGTAAGTTTGTGTTGAAGGCGGTTCTTTTATTGTTAAAATTTATATTTATCTACATTGTATATATATATAGGTAGTAAGTTTAGTATTTTTCATTTATAATAGTTTAAGTTTGTTTATAAATAATTTTATTTTTCTTTATTTTTTGTTGACAATTGTGCGTGCAATGTAGAATAAATTTATTAATAATCCCTGATGACTTCTTATGATTACGACATGAATAAATAACAATACATACGAGTATAAACTATTACCCATAACGAGATGTATTCATTTACAACATTATGAGAGATGTTTTTTAAATCATAGACCCACCACGTTGCTGCACTGCGAATTGGCAGGCATAGTACACAAGTGCACCCTTTAATCCTTCACCCTCACAGGCCGATGTGACGGGAATCCGACATGATCAGAGAGAGATCAGGCACGGGACTGACGGCTTAACGTGCTCTCCGAGGCTGGAGAGTTTTTTTACTTTGCCCGTCCCAGGAGACCAATCCAGGCCCTCATGTCTGTAGTCGAAAATGCTAACCACTCCGTCAGACCATAAGACAGTTCTGCTATAAAGATTATACTTTACAAACAAGTCTGCTTTAGACCACACGACAAAAGTAAAACATAACTGTCTATTAGAGACAGAGAAAAAGAAAATGTGTGATCGCATCACTCTCTCTTTCCCCTACAGTACGAAATATAACTCTCTTTTTCTATCTGTGAACTTATATATCCTTTTCAACTACCATTCGACTCGCTCTCGTCACGCATGCACCAGCTATCTATGAGTTTCGTAATAACGCCAACAATACGTTTGTTTTCTATTACAGGTCGTTGAGGAGTGGTTGTTTAAAACGTAAATCTCAACGTTATAAATATTTCAATTTGTATATCAAAGCTCGGGACGGAACAGGCTGCACTTATTGCCGGCCAAGGTACGCCCGTTGAATTGCGAATGAGTTATGGCACAGCAAACAATCAATCGCCGCTCCAAAACCAACTAATAATTCCCAGAAAGTGCGATTAGCGTCCAATTTCCAATGAAATATAACTATATTTTAACCTTTGATTTCATCATAATAGTAAAACAGAAATAAACAGAGTGTACACTTTCGGGAAAATTGCAGCGGATTTAAATTGTAATTACTAAGAATGAAAGTAGATCAATATCTGTGTAAGTAAGTAAGTAGCAGCCCTTTAACGTCCCACTGCTGGGCACAGGCCTCCTCACTCCAAGGAGCGAGGAGGAGTAAAATTAAAACACTTGGGGCTTGAAGTTTCTAATTTTTCAAAAAATACTAGGCTGACGCCAAACGTGACAAAGTCGGTGGAAACCATGGAGATTGAAACGGGATTAGCCAGTAAAATAAGTAAGTAGCAGCCCATTAACGTTCCACTGCTGGGCATAGGCCTCCTCACTCCGAGGAGCGAGGGTTTTTAGAGCATAGACCCACCACGCTGCTCCACTGCGGATTGGCAGGCATAATACATAACAAGTGTATTCTCTATTCCTTCACTCTCATAGTCCGATGTAACTGGAATCCGACACGACCGGAGAGAGATCAGGCGCAGGACCGACGGCTTAACGTGCTCTCCGAGGCACGGGGGTGGATCACACCGCCAACTTCCCAACTTCGGGAAAATATTGAGAAAATCTTAATAGAAAATTCAATATTGGTTTTTGAATTGGCCCGACCTGGGACTCGAACCCAGGACCTCATGTCTGTAGTCGAACATGCTAACCACTAGACCAATGAGGCAGTTATAGCAGGCCAATATCTGTGTATTTACTTTAAAAAGAACTCTGTGCTACTAATTAGCTTGTAGTGCTACGTTATAAGGTTTATTAATAACCTGTGTTTTTTCTAAACAAAGGCAAAAAATACTTTTAAGGTTGATGTTAACCTCAAGATGAGAGCGTTGAGAAGTATGAGTGGATACGATAAGAGAAGGTTGTCGCATAAAAGATGATGTAGTGATTAAAATTGAGAAAGTTATGCTTAGATGGTTTGGGAACATAGAGAGAATGAATGAAAGGAGACTGACAAAAAGGATTTATGAGTTAAGATTGAATGGGAAAGTTGGACGGGAAAGACCAAGGCGAACGTTCCTGGACCAAATCCAGGACATTTTAAATAAGGGCCAGGTTGAGAGTACTCTAAACCGACGCACTTGTACGAAAAGTTTAATAAGAATGAAAGAAGCGAAGAAGTTATACAAGGATAGTGGCATGTCGAAGGACGTCGTCTCTGCCTACCCCTATGGGAATGAAGCGTGATGGTATGTATGTATTTACGTAAACCTCAAATAATAGTCTATATGTCGGAGAATAAGAGAGAAAGAGAGCATAAAGTATAAGGGCGTAGGGTTCTCCACCGACATCGTCAATAATGGCTACCATAATTTCCATACTGTGGACTTTCGTGGGTAATGTTGGTGCAATCAAACACTTTATTAAGTAACTAAGACTATAATGTACAATCACTTAATGTTCCCGATATCAATTTACACAAACTCATTACCAATAATAGCTAGGAACGCGACAGTTTCAAAAGTCGACTGCATCGGCGGGTCGTCATCCGAGAACTACCGAGAAACGCGCGCCGGACTGTCTCTTATTGACTCTGCCCCACACCGATAAACAGATGGCGCCAACGTTCAACAGACTATTGCACTCCGACATATATATAAAAAGAAACATTTGGTGTTCGTTAGTCTCGCTAAAACATGACAACGGCTGGACTGATTTGGATAATTTTGGTTTTGAATTATTTTTGGAAGTCCAGGGAGGATTTTAAAGGTGAGTAAATATTTTTAAAAAAAGCTTGGAATATTGTAAAAACAACAATTTCGCTTTCCTTTAGAAACTACTCTTACCAGTCAAACCTTTGATGTTCGTCCCGTCGTTTAGAAATGAATTAAATTCAAAATTTGTTCAGAAATCAAATTAAATCTTAAATTAAGTTTTCATATTTTTGGTGTTGAATGTCAATCGTTTGATGTTAGTCACGTCGTTCGGAAATCAAAATAAATTTAAAAGAATATTTTGTTTTTTTCATGTGTTGTTTTTGACATTGACAACCAACTATTTCTGATCGCTTGGAATATAGTAAAAACAACTATTTTTCTTTCGTTGTGAAATCTCAGTTTAAGGCTAAGGCGTCAATAAAAAAATGGGGTGTGGGTACGTTATGGACACGGCCGATTTTTTTACGTGAATACGTCTGCGCGATGAGTCGCAATCCTTACTTAGCCTAATAAATTCTTTGATCCTTTGGCTATCCAGTAAAGTAATTGAATTTCCGATGGAGGTGATAGATATGTAGCTACAATACCAATCGTTCATTGGTTTAAATTGCCTTCTTATGGCTGCAATTTTAAAGACGTATTCACGTCAAAAACATCTAACCATTGCGCTAGCTATTATTGTCTATACTAAATGCACGTCTACTGAATTCTATTGTCCGTATGACGTCTGCCAAATAAGAATTCCTCAATTGACTGACATTATATTTATCTCCGAGTCCCGGTCCTCCCGTTCCCGTAATAAACCCCTCCATCGGCCGCGGCAGGAAGAATAATAAACAAAGGAGAGTCATTAAAACGGCTATTTTGGATCGTCTGCTCAACGCGACTAACTAGATATCCAGTGACTCTTGTCAACGTCGCAATTTAAGAGAGACACGTTACTACCATCACATATTACTAATATAATCAAACATTGTTCATCAGAACAGAAAAAGTGTTCATATAAACACAAAATAGATATCTTGCGTATTTATCGACTAGATTTATCATTTTTAGACTAAATATTTATATTTTGTTGCTAAACAGATAGAATTTACCGGCGTTGGTTATCCTTAAAAATATTTGTGGCCCGGGACAATATAATCAAAACATTTGTCCTATTTGCTGGCTATTGTCCTCATAAAATTGGTGGCCCGGGCTAACATCCGTAAAACATTTGTGGCCCGCGATTAAATCCTTTCAACATTTGTGGCCCGTGCTATTATCCTCATAAAATTTGTGGCCCGCACTGATGCTCTTATAATAATTATAGCCCGCGATAAAATATTCATAAATCGGTGGTCCGATTCAACATCCATATAACATTTGTGGCTCACGATAAAATCCTCATAAGATTTGTGGCTCGCAACAATGTTCTTTTAAAGTTTGTGGACGGAGCCAATATTTTTATAACATTTGTGGCCCGTGCTATATTATACTTATGACATATGTGACCCACGCTATTATCCTCATAGTACTTGTGGCCCGTATCAATATCCTTATAACATTTATGGCCCGGGCCACATTTGTGGCTCTTTTATAACAAAAGGTTATCCGTGATGTAGACAATCACAATGTGCTCGTATTACCAAGGGAACGGGAACTACGGGAACTATTACTTGTGATAAATAAAATAATTATAATTAAATTGATATTATTGTTAAGATACGTATTACTGTTGACTTGTACCACATCGATGCTGGCACGACAATGAGATCAATGCATGCCATGTATTTATGTTACGTTGTACGTTACAATTAACGACAGTACATAGGTTCGTAAAATATTTTGAGCAACCGATTTATAATTAATTTAATTCGGCGAGATAATAGATTTATGTACGGTTAATTATATTTAATAAGTGACTGGTGAACGCGATTTCTTCTGGGTACAATTAGTAGATACCTAGGTATTTTTAATGATGATAAGATTAGCACTTGATTATCTAATTTACCTCTTCTTAGTTTCTTCTACAATATTATAAAGAGGAAAGATTTGTATTTTTGTATGTAACGAATAAACTCAAAAAGTACTGGACCGATTTTAATAATTCTTTTTTCATTAGAAAGCTACGTTATCACTGAGTAACATAGGCTATATTTAGTATAGATTACTATAGAAATTCCTATTAAAACCAACCGAATGTGTAAAAAAGTTTGCCATAAAATGTCTTTCATCGCATACGCTGTGAAGACTATTAATGATAGGACAAAAAAATGTTCAACAATATTATAGAATATATCAATATCTACAAAAAACTTCGCGATACCATATATCTAACTATTGTAGTTACGTCTCTATAACTCCTTTTTTACATTTAACAAGTTGATAGGAATGCCGATTAAAATCAGACCGTGTTATCCATACCATTTATAAATTTTTATCCCAATAAATAATTTATATATTTAAGATTGTCTCAATACCTGATGATTACTTTTTGAGTTATTGAAATCGGATATTCCATTCAAAATATATCATGAAATCAAAATAAAAATACATGCCGGCGGCGGCCGCCACGCAGCGCATCGAGTAACTAACTCGACGAGAGAGGGGCAGTGCGGGAGAAGAGGAAGCACCATTATGAACTAGGTTACCTTACGCAGTCGACACAAGCGACATTGAATATTTCGAGTTTTTTTAACACATTTTTATGTTTCACTTAAAAAGTTCTTTTCAGAGCTATTTAGTTTTAGTATTAGGAATCACACTTTTTCATAATATTTGTCATTTCATGGTCGTTTTAATTATCATGCTTATAACTTAAATATCTGTATCTATTTATGTCAACCCGTGGAAGCCGGGATGGGCCGCTAGTCTTTGATAAATTATAAAATACAATCTGAATTTTCTCTGTTGTAAAATCGAACTCAGGACCTCTTTTACCAGCTAGTTTCTCTTTGATAAGGTGACCAAATATTTTTTGTTCAAAAAGAGTACACTTTTCAAGTATTTCATAGGAGAAAAAAAAGAAGAAATAATTAATAGTTAAAAAAAAACACGCTTTTATGGCAAAGCGAACTAAATTCAGAGTGAAAGCCGTGGGGTGCTTGACATATTAAAGGTTACAATCATTCTATTGGCAACTGTCTATGAAAGGAGAGTTATGGGAATGTTGTGAAATGCACCCCACGCTTTTCACTCTAAATTAGAACTTATTATTAAAAATTATTTTCTAGATTTTAGTTCGGTTTTCTAAAAAAGCGTGCTTATCTAGTTTTTTTTAACTATTTCTCATATTTTAGTACGATTTAGTATTTTCCCACACATCTAGTTAATTAGAGTTCCGGTCTTTTTATATAATTATTTTTCGTTATTTGTATATTGACCAATAAAGTACTTTATTATTACCAATCTTTTGATTGTATTGAAAATACTTCAATTGTAAAGTGTACTCAATGATAATGGTAAAAAAGCTTTATTCGACTTATCAGAGACGGCAGAACGCGAACTAGCTTTGTCCCTTTCACTCCCTCATAGAGGATCTATGAAAAGAATATATTAATCCTGGCCCTAACAAGGATAATGAGAAATTGTAAACGAATTATTACATTGTCATTGGCACTTAATACGTATGCAAAGTTTCCAATTAATTAGACTTCTGGAGATAACTAAAAATCGAGCTCAAAGATTCCGTTACATAGTTACATACAGCCCATAGCTTATAAAAGCGTTTTAAAAACAATAAAACTTTTGCTAAATGAGGATAAATATGACTGTTAAGACGGCAGATAATGTTTTTACAGAAAGTTGCGACTTCTCACTGCTCCAATAGTTTCAACAGCAGCATTAGTGCCTGGACAGCATAAGGAAATTTCTATGAAAACTTTTCAATTTTCATGTAAGATATGTTCCATTCTAAAATGCCGAAAGATCTACACATCTTTTGTCAAGTTCTATTTTCTCATCATCCATTTCTTCATTTAAATATAAATTTGCTCTTCGAATTTCTTCAAAAGGAAAATGGAGATTAATAACAATAACTTTTACAAATGAGTACAGGATTTGAAAAGAGTACGGTTTGAACAAAAAAAGAGTACAACTATACTCAGTAAATGAGTATAGTTGGACACCTTATCTTTGGCGGCTTCATTGGTGCAGCAGGTAAGTCTGGATTTGTGGGAGACTGCCATGGCTAGTTACCACCCTAATAGCAATGATGCTGTGTAGAAACCATAAGAGATAAATTGTCTGGTACCAGAGTAGTAGATCTTAGATTTTGATTTTTATTTAAAAATTCAAGATAATGAGATTTACTGTAACTTATTCGTTTCATCGACTTTCAAATCACAATTCATACGTCTTACCAAGTATACGCGATAACATCTTAAGACTGCATCATCACTAACCATCCCACGTTAAATTTTATAAATTTATGTGTCTTTTCGTTTCATCGTTTACAATTTACATCGACATTGAAATCACAGCGATGCTAAAGAAGTCTTCATGTTAGAAGAAAAAGAAAGCGTGTACTCTGACCATTACTCTAGCAAAATCTCAGTTTACAAATACTATATATTGTAATTCAAGATTTATGTCTAATATAATAACCCGGAATAAGCTAATGAAGTAGTAAAGAACATTTCATTAATAATTTAAAGCCATCTGTCTTAGGAATTAATCAAAAATTCGTATTTAAAAAAAGATAAGTAGCAGCCCATTAACGTACCACTGCTAGGCACAGGCTTCCTCATTCATAGGAGAGAGGGTTTTAGAGCTGCTTCACTTCGGCTTGGCAGGCATGGTACACACGGCAACCTGACGCAACCGGAGAGAGATCAGGCTCAGGACCGACGGCTTAACTTGCTCTCCGAGGCACCGGAGTCGATCACACTTCCAAATTGTTCCCAACTTCGAGCAAATATTGAGAAGGTATTAATTGAAAACTCAATATCGATTTTTTTAATTGGCCCGACCCGGGATTCGAACCCAGGACCGTAGTAGTAAGTCTGTATTCGAACATGCTAACCACTAGACCAATGAGGCAGTCAAAAATTCATATACGAGTACATTAATAATTTACATGCCTACCCACATAGAAATCGCAATTTATTATCTGTATTAAAATATATGTAAATATATTTTCATAACAGTTATCTGTTGTTAGTAAATGTGGAGAAATTCGGATGGAAATGTAAATCTAAACCATTCTGAAATCCCACTGAACAAACAACAAAATTACTAAAATCAAACTAATGTTTAAGGCCTCCACTCACGTTCATACGTCCCTAAATTAATTAATTGATAAGAAAAATATAACCTACCTTTCAATCACGTACTTCTTTAGTTAAAGTGTTTCTCTTAATACAAATAAAGTAACAAAGCACGGTAAGAGATCTTAAAAACTCTTCAAAATAATGAATTATGAAACAAATACAGGTTCAATTGATTGAAGAACGCAGACCTTCTTCGGAAGCGACGTGTCTGTGAAGTATTGAATAAAAAGAGACGCTATTTAAAGACAAGAAGCCCTACGATGTTACATCAAAGACAATCGTTAAACCCTTCACAGTTCACTTACGTGTTAATACTTAATTGTTACATTTCTTAAGTAAATAGTTACGTCACGGTAACTTTACGAGTTTTCTAGAGCTGGAGAACATATAGAGTATAGTATCTTTATTGTTAACAGAAGAGAGATGATAGTAATCACCTTTGATGACGAGACAGAATAAAATCGATCCTGATTTAAAAAAAACATATTTTGTATGATAGTGATAGTTGGGTATGGTAGAAGAAATGGCAGAAGAAGGTATGGTGAGAGCATTGAGAAATATAAGTGTATTGAAACTGAGTGACAAAGTATAAAATAATGTGATAAGAGAACGTTGTGGTATAAAAGAAGATGTAGTGACTAAAATTGAGAAAGATATGCTTATATGGTTTGGGCACGTAGAGAGAATAATTGAAAGTAGACTGACTAAAAGGATTTATAAGTCAAGAGTGAACGGGAATGTTGGAAGGGAAAGACCAAGGCGAACGTTCCAGGATATTTCAAATAAGGGCCAGGTCAAGAGTACTCTAAACCGACGAGCTTGTATACAAGGTTTAATGAGAATGAAAGATGCGAAGGAGATATTCAAGGATCGTGGCAAGTGGAAGGACGTGGTCTCTGCCTACCCCGAAGGGAACGAGGCGTAATCTTATATCAGCTAAATGAAACTATAGTTTCATTAAAAAAAATACATTTAAAAAAAAACCCGGAATGTAACACTAAACTAAAAGCGGCTGACTTCTCAGCTCGGGGAAACGATCGCTAGCTGTATTTTTAGTAAAGTAATCGTTTCAGTTAGCTGTACTAGCATGATGGAGCGTAAATAATGTTAATAAAACGTTTCAAATGGTATGATTTTTTTAAATTAGGTTCGATTTTTTTCAGTCCCATCAAAGGTGTTATTAGTACTATCGCCTGTCTTCGTTTTCGGGAGCGGTCTCCTAATACCTTGTATATGTATGACGAATGCGATTGGCAAACGTTAGCTAAGATACGAGTAAGCCTTCCATAGGCATCTCTTTATTTATTTTCTATTTTATACATTTCTTTTTCTCTACAAATATAATGCTAAAAGAATCCTATAGAAAACTAAATAAAATGTTTTTTTCTATAATGCTGGCAGGTTAGTGCTTGACTGTAACTGTACCTGATGGTAAGCGATGATACAGTGGAAGATGAGTCTTTAGAAAAAACCAACATTAAGTAAAAAATTCTTTATTGTAAACAATTCCTTTACTATTTCAATGTGGTATATGAGAAACTGCTTACACTAAATAACGAGAAGAAACTCAACAATAGTTTTTAAATGAATTAATTTGCCGCCAAAACGCCCCATATTTGTATTACGTCAAATGCGACTGGCAAACGTTCGCTAAGCTACGAGTAAGCGTTCCACTGGCATCTCTATATTTATATATATTTTTCTCTAGAAGTATAACGTAGAAAGAATCTTATAAAAATCTAAATAAATTGTTTTTTATTGCTGACTTGTTAGCGCTTGACTGTGATGAAACCTGATGGTAAGTGATGATGCAATGGAAGATGAAAGCGCGTTAATCTGGTAAGAGGTATTCTACCTTTGATGGTTTCTAAACAGCATCATACCGGAACACAAATCTCATGCTTGGCGGTACATCTTCGCTGGTAGGGTGGTAACTAGACACGGCAGAAGCCTCCCACTAGTCCAGACTCAGATAAGTGGTAGCTGAAGTTATGGTAGTGTTACCTGTCATCATGTAATTTATATTAATATTAAATGAGAAATTTATTTACATAATTTACGTTTTAGCAATCTGTGCACTACAGTCCTAATAATTAGAATTAGACTTCAATTTTAATTACTATACTTTAATTTTATTATTGTTAATAGAACGTTAAATATTAACTTTGCCATAATATATTATGTACATTTACCTGAGAAAACACAGAGTGACAGAGAGAGAGAGAGAGAGAGAGAGATAATATATCTCCTAACACTTAATATTTATATTCATTAGTTCATTTATATGTCTTGAAAATATGTGTTCTTTTTTCCATACTTTTAGAGTGTTTTTGTTAATTTCTCAAATTGAAACTGTTTTTTTTTTATATAAATAATTTTCACTAGACAGTGACACCAATGTATAAGTACATCTTTAATTGGTGCTGAACAGAACAGAAAAGTGTACATGTGATTAAACTTTAGTTTAAACTGTTGATATATCTCGATAAATAAAATAAAATAAAAGAAAACTCTTAAAGAAGTCTTAGTTATTGGGATCCAAAGGTCTGTCATCATATTTTTTATCAACGTAAAATCATATACAAATAAAACAATTATAAATGCGAGTGCAATTTTATTTGATACTAAAATATATCTATTTATATAAATAACAATATATATCACTTTATTTGTAATTCTATATAATCCATACCAAACTATATTATAGGCTATAAGTAAATTAAGTTTTTATTTATCATAAATCATAATTGAAGTAGTAATGTCTTCTCTCCAAATCTCTAATCTCAACAATGTCAGTTTTGAGCCTTAATTTAAGTATTTCCCGCCAGATAGCCTCTCGGTGCTCCTTATTTGTGATACCCATTCTTATTAATGTATTGTCATTGATACGTACAAGAGCCCTACCTGTTATGTCATGCTGAAAAGATAAAATTACTGTCACATTCATTCATAAATACTATATATTAGTACTAGTGGAGAACCATGTCCAAAGATCTGGAGTTATTTTATTTATACAGGCATCCCAAAGACAAGAGCTCTTAACACTTTTAAATGAACACGAACAACACCATATAATTGGAATAAAGCAAGAAAGTAGGAACATATTAATAAATACTATGTTATATTCATAAATGCATCATTTCTTTATCTTTTCATCATTTGATTATGAATATGACATTTACCATATGTTACTTTAATATTGCTCAACTAATACTCAAACATCATCACACAGGCACATTTACTTCCAAGAATACATTTTTGTCAAGGTCAAAGAGATATTAATTTTACAGGAGTACAAATATACAATAACCTACTGAAAGAAGAAGATTGTAGGCTCTTTTGGTATATTTAACAATGAACAAGCTAAATTAATAACATGATAGAATCGCATGGGAGTGAAAGAATTGCTCTAATTTAAATTGAAATATATTAAAATAATATGATATTGTAATGATGATGGTAACAAACCAAAACAAAATAACCGACTTTGTTGTGGGCTCTTCTGAAACCAGGGTGCGAAGGAGTCCTCTTTAGATTTGTCATTGTTAGAAAGTCATTCTTTGATACCATCATCAGATATGCATTAGATTTAGTGTGTAGGAAAAAAATTATATTTGACGATTCAAAAGTGCGGTAATAGGCCTACTTGAATAAAGATATTTTGATTTGATTTAAACTTAAAATTTACTTAACATAAGTTTACGTAAATAAAATACTGGCTACACAGAAACTATCTAAAACATCTTTTATAATTAAGTTGTCAGGGTACATTCAAATTTTACTTCTAATTGCTATACAAATTAATAGTTTATATTTTATACAATGAATATGACTAATTCTTTGAGAAATAAATTCTTGAAACCTATCTGGTTCAAATCCAGGGCAACTTATGTGCAAACACATATACACGTGTGTGCACGTGCAACTTATGTGCATGTGTGTGTAAAAAGTTATTTGTGTAAGGACGGTTTTTGGAAATGGGGGACAAGTGGCATCATTGGTGTGCGAGGAATTACACTTGTATGAGTAATTTTGTTATTAAAAATTTAAAATACAAATCAAAATTTAGTGTTGCTGATAAATCTACGTTTCTCCAGCAAAACCATTTTAAAATATTGTAATCTATTGTTATAAGACCAATAGGCTTTACCCTTACTTTCGTTAAATATTAAATTCCAGAAAAATATTTTTTGAATTCACTCTAAACAGAACAAATGGACAGCATAATGCGGGCGCCACACCATACTACAATATTCTAAGATACTCCGTACTAGGTAATTATAAAGCAATGTTTGAACTTTTGTATTTCGAAAAATTTTACAATTTCTTATTATGAAATCTAATATCTTTGATGACCTTTTTATAATTGCCTCTTGATGTGGAATAGATGATAATTTTTTATCATATGTAATAAGTAATTTTAGGGATGTTATAATATCCCTCTGCTGGGCACAAATTTCCTTTCAATTAGAAGGGAGAGCTTGGACCACGCTGCTGTACATGATACTGTATAAGTGCCGAGTCCCACACCCCAACCCATGGTCCGTGGTTTGTGCATATAAGAGGTTTCCAGCGAAAAAAATTAATACTTTTAAAATTTACGTCCATTAAATTCAAATACTCTCAAAAATGATTACGTGTTAGTACCTCGTGAAATCTCTCCCAATACATATTATAATAATCACTACAATGTCGGCGAAGCCATTTTTGCACGTCTGCCTCAGTCCACAAGTAAACTGCTTTAGGTCTCGTTGTTTTGACCTAAAAGTATGAAAAATGCATAATTACGTAAAACATACCATAATATAATGTAAACCAAATCTTGAAGAATGATTTTCTCGTATTATTCAAAATAAGATAAGATATTGGTATAATAATAACCTTAGACTTGTTCGAGTTTACGCTCGTGTCTTCTACCATATTGCATGTATGGTCTTCAAATATGAATTTCTAAACTGAAAGTAACAGAACCTCATTAAAAATCAGCAAATTATAGTTAATATTTATATTTCGTTAATTAGGTATAATTGTTTATAAACAAAGATATAATTACAGACTAAGTAAAAATACTACCAATAGCACAGATTAAACAGTATAAATGTTATTTATGGCAGAGGTTCTTCTTCTTCTTTAATTTATGGCTTTTATTGGTGCCAATCAGGGCCAATTATTCCGCCAACGACGTGTTTTCTGTGTTAATGTTGAAGTCATTTTCCATTGTCCTTGGAGCACTTCAATTAAAGCGCTAACATTATTTAAAAGTCTTACAAACGTTTATTAGTGTCTTAACAACTTCGCTGTATCTTCATGTTAATGAAGTTCTATTTTATTTTATTTTTGGCGGGTTCGCCATTTTTACTCTTCCATCTTGAATCACACGCATACAATATTTCATGGCAGAGGTTAATACGCTGATTTGTATTTTATGTTTAATGTACCTGGCTTCAAGCCCTTTGTAGGCTTCTTGCTTTGTCAATAACATGCATTGAATTCTTAATTGCTACAGTATTATTTGAAATTACCCTCAAAATATCCCACTTCAGAATTATCAAAATAAGATAACCGGATATTTATAGAGTATATAAATTTAAAAGACGATTTAAGTCGTAATTGTAGTAAGCAAGAACACATTTTATATTATTTTCACAAAAAAATAATTTAATAATTAGTGAAATTTGTTTACATTTAATGCTATCAAAAAAATAAAGGTTTAAACTTTAAAATCAATTACACTAATTGTGTCTATATTTTAAAATTATAGAACTTCGTCTCATAGTCTTTAAATTGAGATTCCACAAACTTTTCATTTTATCATTGATATATTTAATCTACGCTTGATCAAGTCGGCCAATTTGACATTTCACCCTCGTAAATTGTCATTGCCTAAATTTTAAATGAATTTTGTGTAGGCAACAGTGCCAAATAAAATGTTATCTCAATAAATGAGTATGGCCCAAAATTTGCAAAAGAAGCCCTCCAAGGGCATACTTAAAACGTCGCGTAGCGTTGATAATCAAGATGGAGCGCCGTCAACGAGCAAGAGACCTAAAGAGCAGAGGTTTGACGAAATGAATATAATGGAAACATTTCATCCTCCAAATAAAGATTATGGTCATATGAAAGTAGATGAGCCTAAAACACCATATTCAGAAGCGATAGATGGTGATTTGGAGCCGTCGGATGAATTGGATGCTAATATTTTGGCAGCGAAACTTGCTGCTAGTATGAATAAGCCTCCTAAATGTTTGGAAGAGAGTGAAAGTGACGAAGAAGAACCAGAGGACGTTCGTCAACGGAGGCTCGAGTTTGAGAAAAAGAGAAAAATGCATTATAATGAATTTCAGGTAACCTAATGAACTCGTTTTGCTAGCAGAGGTGCCGGGTTCGATTCGATGGTAGGGCGGTTTTAGAAAATGCAATTTTCTAATTTATTTGAGTCTGGACTGGTTTGAGACTTTGGCTGTGGTTAATTAAAACTCACCAGCAAACATGTACCGACTTGTGCAAGTAAGAGATTTGTGTTCCAGTGTGATGATGTGTAGAAACCATAAGTGGTAAATTGCCTCTTATCAGATTAGCATTATTTACCATAAGATGTAATTGCAGTCTAGTGCTACACTGTCAGTCCTAAAACAAAGCCTGATTTAGGTAACATAACATGTATATGTATATCATCTCAAATCAAATACAAGGAGACAATTTTTATGTGTTTCTGAAGCACTCACTTGCATATTGTTTACACAGTTTGGGATTAAATTTAAATTGATTGGATTTTTTATTGATAAGATTACAATATTGATTGTTTAGAAATTACAATATTACTTATAAAATGTTCTAGGAATGACTTAGATAAAGCAATGTCCAGATGTTAATTGTATTTAGTGATAACAAATTGTTTTTGAAGTGAAAACTTCTCTAGCATAATTGTGATTTGAAAGTTAAAAAATTAACAGTAAACAGAACCAGTCACAATAATTGATAAGATTAAATGTGGGAGAAAATGAGATAGGAAGCATACAGCGTTTGTTATGTTCGTGGTTCAGTCTGTGCTCTGCTTTGTACCCACTTGTGTTCAACAAGGCATAGTGGGAGTTAAACTTTAAAAAATGCTAGTACCTACAGTGATTCTGAAATATATAAAAAATTGAGATCTTAACTTTTAGGCCCTGCAGTTAGCAAGACAGTTGATGGCCCAAGAGGAGGAAGAAGAAGAGGAGGATAAAGCTGGAGCCACAAAGACTTGACTGTACCACTCCTTGTAATTTGCTAAGTGTTCCAACTGGTGAGAATATAATCTTCTATATTTTTAATACCAGACTTTTTATAACTATCTAATTTGAAATATTTGGCTTGTAATGCATCTATCTCTCTTGCACTTCAGTTTATGCATGTGAGTGAAGTCATAAAATATTGTTAATCAGTGTTTTCTTATGAAATTATCTAAAAAAAAAACTATTGAAAAGGTTGGATCACCAGGATAATTCCTAATTCCATAGACCTATGGGAAGACCTATTACTTATGGAATTGAACTGTCCAAACCAATATCTGAATCATCCTTGAATCCACCTAATTACTTAGAAATTTGTTATCAAAAATAAATCTCTTTATTTAGAAGTACATATATATAGAACAACATAGAAAGTTATAATATGTAGAGTACTTTTTGTAGCCGATTAACATCCTTTTGCAAGGCACAGGTCTCCTTATTCACATGACAAAGGTTTTTTTAGAATGTAGGCCTACCACATTGTTTCATAGGATTTGGCAGGCATTGTACAATAGTACATTCTCTATTTCTTCGCTTTTATAGTCCAATGTGATGGAAATCTGACACTGAACACTAAACCAATGAGTCTGTTTCACATCAATACCATCCTAATTTGAACTACTTTTATCTTTTACAGGATTATGTAGAATGAATTTGGACTTAGCTGACTCTATATTGGAACAAGTGTTAATAATGATGTGGAAGGCGTTAAGTTCCTGTAAGGCTGTAACGAAATCATAAGTGCTTTCATTATTGTTTATTGTAGGATTATTTATCATGGTAATTAATTATTTATGTATGTTCGACCGAATGGTACAACAAGAGCTTCTTAGTCATACAGTTTATGAACAAATAAATAATATAACATAAAAGTAAAAATCCATTTAATATATGTTTCTATAATGACCTCCCATAAGACATGTCTTTCAATAAATTCAATGCTTCTTGTAAGCCTTTTAAAACATTATTATTTAAAAGATAAAAAGTCTTGGCTTTGAATTGCTGCCAATGAAATGATGAATATAATTTTTCAAATGTTTCTATTGAGCTTTAAATTACTATGAATTAAATTTCTTATTGTCTTATATCTCAGCAATTTACTTTGGGTTTACTTCAGTTTTCCTTTTTGGGTAAAAATTAATGTTTACTGTAAACTTTATAGGTATCCAAGTGACATAAGCATTGTTTATGTTATTTTTTTCGATAAGTCCACAAAATATGCATATTGTATAAGGATTAGTAGTGGGATGAAAATAAGGCAGCTAAGGAAGGGGGGCTTCCATAAATTATCCCCCTCCCGCCATAGTCACTTAATAAAATCCAAATGCTTCCATAAATCGAGAATATGTTTAATCAATACAATTATATTTTAAATATATAAAGAATCGTTCTAAATCAAAGCCATAACTTAGATTATAAATATTATATTTTATACCACTGCTTTAATTCCATGACACATCTCAAGTTTGTGTTTTTTTGCCAGATGATAGATTTCTTTTGTGTAGTATTTGACTGGTGACCAGGTGATAGGTTATATTGATGCAGTTTTTGCAAGATGATAGATTTCATTTGTGTATTTTAGTCGGGTGATAAATTTCATTTATAGATTTTATAGATCTTAGTGGATCTACATCAAAAGCTTGTACATACAGTATTTACGTATATATGTAAATTTTATGTATACATACTAGAACAGTACCTATTTTGGTTGTGTCAATCGTGTATTAAAGCAGCAATATAATCTGTTACATCTATACTTGAATATCCTTTTAATGACAAAATCGCTAATCTAAATTATTTGATTTTAATCATAATTACATATTTAGGTATGGTTTTAGAGATGACCTTTTATTCCATTGTATGGATATACTATATGATATCACATTTACTATAAATAACAACAAACATATTCTATCATAAATCAGTATACATTATTTATATTAAGTAAATATATATTAAATTATTAACGAATTTGTATAATTCTATTAATGTCTCAATGAGTCTCTTCAATATCGCTATATAAAGTGAACATTGTACTTATTCAAGAAAACCCAAGTTATATTGAAGAAAATAACTACAAAAGCATATTTCTTTGTGTAACCTTGCTATCAGTTAATTGGTGTGAGAAGAAACCAATTGTTTGTTAGTCAATTACTGTAGCTAAAGTGAGTTAACTCGCTGCTCACGTTTTATTGAATAAACTACGTCATTTTCAGTGGCACTAGAATTATTATTTATTTTCTAAAACAGTCATATTCAAACCATACCAAGTCAGAAATAAAATATTTCAGACCCAGTTTTATATTTTTTTTAATGTTATTGAAATCCTTTACCAGGCTAAGAATATGCATTATAAATTTATTTTCTAAAACAGCCATATCCAATCTATACCAAGTCAGAAATAAAATATTTCAAACTTTTTTAAAATAGTATTAAAATCCTTTACCTAACACTTCTCAATCTTACACGTATCCGATCGTAAATTTCATTACGTAAACTCTAGATTGGATTCCAATTTTAGGAGTAGAGTTCAATATTGTATGATGTAAATTTAATTTTAAAAAAAATAATATATATTTTTAAACGACTAATAACTGAGTTTTTATCGGTTTTAGTTGAAGCTGAAAACCATTGATAAATTCAGTGACTTAAAAGGGTTTGTTTCTTTTTGAATTGACTAAAGAATATTTAGATTTTCGATTCTTTCTGTTAAATTGCTTATTATAAATTGCTTATATTATTAACGAAAACTTGAATTTTCATATTTTTATATAATATTAATAAAAAATACAATTAAGAAAATTTTGGGGATGATTGATTCTGACCCACAGGCTTATATTCTATGCAGTCCTATAGATAAAGTGATTTTGAAAAGTTTTACCATAAATTGTTTGCGCTAATAAAATTTTTGGTTAACAAATTATTACATGAATAAGTACAAAATGAAATAGTAAACCTAAAATGAAACAACTTTCTCAAAACTAACAATAAATAAATGTATTAAATCTTACAAACGTTAACCTTTTACTAAGAATTATAATAAGGTCTTTTGTTACTTAATCAACTTTCTGAAATAGCTATATCAGATTTATCTATAATCAATTTGGATATATTGCTGGCATAATGCAACAATGTCCTTTATAAAAGATTATAATTTCTATTAAAATGAATCAATCCTACTTTTTCTCGAGACTCTGAATTTCTCCAACATTTTCACAGTTCCATATTAGTTTTCCAATTATCTATTGTATTATAAATATAGAGCTAATAGTTACTTTATAAATTTCGATTAAAACATGCAAAGTTAAATTATCTTAGTATCTACATAGTATAGTGACAATATCGTTAGTAGAAATTAAAAATTGATATTTTAAAAGAGTAGTCTAGTTCACAAATTTAGACTATATTTAAAATAAACACAGTCACAGTTAAAAAAAAAAACATTTTAATAGAGGACGCGAATGCAAGAACGGTTTTAAAACGAAGTTATTATATAATAATGAACGATACTTTGCATACAAATAAAATGTAATAATAAATATTTTTAAAAATAAAGTTTTATTTTTCTCTAAATATTAACTTAGGCCGTTTTTGTGTTCGCGGTTGAATATGTCAAAATTGTGACTTCCCGTTATTCTAGTAACAAATATTATGTAGAAAAACTGCTACAGTGTAACTGCGAATATAAGTTTTTTTAAGTATTGAAAAAAATAACCGTAGATTATTTTTTCTCGTTATGATCAAAATAACGATATCGTATTTTCGTTTTCTTTGTCTGCACGAAAATAAATGATCCTTTCAGTTACTTTTATTTATTATTAAAGCAAAATTTATTTATAATATTAATTAAGAACAACAAATCAATCAATATTGATTCAACAATTATCGTGATGACCAAAATGACGACAATTATATAAAGTAAGTAAGTAGCAGCCCTTTAACGTCCCACTGCTGGGCACAGACCTCCTCACTCTAAGGAGCGAGGGTTTTTAGAGCATAGACCCACCACGCTGCTCCAGTGCGGATTGGCAGGCATAGTACACAAGTGCACTCTCTATTCCTTCACTCTCATAGTCCGATGTGACGGGAATCCGACACGACCGGAGAGAGATCAGGCGCAGGACCGACGGCTTAACGTGCTCTCCGAGGCACGGGGGTGGATCACACCGCCAACTTCCCAACTTCGGGCAAATATTGAGAAAATCTTAATAGAAAACTCAATAATGGTTTTTGAAGACAATTATATATTTTGATTGAATTATACATTATTAATAATGAAAAGTAACAAAGGATCATTTACTCTCGTGTCCAAAAAAACTATATTAACTGTTTTTGTTTGATTTGTACTTTATTAATACGAAAAGGTCTATCGTGTGAGGACATAATTAGTGACTAATATAACTGCTTTTTATTTTTATATTAGTTTCTTTTCGTTTAAGTTACTAATACAATCTTTATTAGAAATTCTTCATAATTTTTATTGAACTATACTTTTGTCTTATATTCGTTGTTGGACGGTATAACATTCACGATTTAATAGTAGTAAAAATCAAAATGTGATTTTGCTTGAATTGTGATAGATTATCGTAATTGGCTATTAGACATTACATATATACAAATATATATATATAATTAGGAAGTTAGTATAGTCCATAGATATAATAAGGAGAGCCAAATGGGCAGGGAAATTGAGCCAACATCTTTACGAGGTAAACAAGAATATTAAGAATGACATATTCTAAGTTCGTATTAAAATTTATTTAAAAAAAATATTGGATGTCTGTAAAGTCGGATTACGGACAATAATTTCGTGTGATAACGTCGAGAGGAAACATTGACCCACGATTGATGCGCCTCAAGTCGATCGTGCCTATCTATCGCTTGTTACGCGTTCATGCTTGCACGCTCGGCTCAGGCGAAATAAAACACTTTTTCATGTGTGCAATCAGCGTACATCGATATATAAGACGTTATCACGTCAAAAACAATACAAGAGACTGATGAAAATACTTTTTGTCATATTTCAATTAAAGCTAACGCGACTAAGTCCGAAAACCGGCTCTTTATAGTTCAATTATGTAGTAGATTTCACTTCAAATCTCTAAAATTATTTACGTCGGCTCACTAACGTAATTTTTTGTATGTGTAAAACTTAGCTTCACACACAACTGATATAATGTTTCGTCAAAATCGGTTCTGCAATGAACTTAATAGTCACCCCATTTAAAAACAGATTTAAATAAAAATATTGGTTTTTGGTTTAAAGATAATTTTACGTGATAACGTCATAAAAAAATTGTTGTAATAAACATTGGGATTAGACCGATCGCCCCTCTTTATCGCTGACAATGAGTCATACTGTGATCCATCGATTTATATAACGTTTTTTGAGGTCAGAATGTTAAAACATAACCTTAAGAACGTTATATTTACAAATAACGGTTTTGTTTTACTATACAATAACTGTTTTTTATTTCTCTGGGAAATGTTTTTACTCACCCCTGCCATGAGGCAGGGAGTGTGGTACTTGCCGGCAAGGCCAGAATACCCAATAAAATCCAGCAACAAAACTAACCTGTTAGATGACAAGGTTAATAATTTAATACAAATTATTGTCACAAATTTACACCTTATCCCATTGATTTAATGTTCATTTTAGAATAACAAAGGCATCGCAATAACAGTAACATATCTATACTAATATTAAAAAGCTAAAGGGTTTGTTCGTTTTAATGCGCTAATCTCAGGAACTATTGGTTCAATTTGAGAAATTATTTCAGTGTTATTTAGTCCATTTATCGAGGAAGGAGTACACACAGACAAAAAAGAGTGGTACACCAGTGAAGAATATTTCATGATTGGTCTTTCTCTTTTTGAGACTTTCCGCTGCGTGCGTTGCGTAACCCGTTTAAGTTTCGCAAAAATCATGTATGACAGAATTGTTCCCCTTTAAAAGTTCTCAAAAAAAGTCCACGACAGCTTGTGTCTATCGATTAAGGTTGACTCACTATAACAGTTTTTATGGTAAACAAATTAGTTCTCGTTTTTATGTCACGGAGGCCTTGCGAGGAACTGCTATTATCATTTATCAGTAACAGATATAGCAATCCCTCTTATAATGCTGCATATATACAAGGTGTTAGGCGACTGTTTCCGAAAACGAAGACAGACGACAGCACTAGTAACACCTTTGATGATGGGACGGAAAACAAATTGATCTTGATTTCAAAAAAGAATATATTTTAAAACGTTTTACTAACATTATTTACGCTCCATCATGTTAGTATAGTTAAGTGAAATGATAGTTTCATTAAAAGTACATTACTAAAAATACCCTTAGCGATTGTTGACCTGAGCTGAAAAGCCAGCTGTTTTTAATTTTGTGTTATTTTAAAGTAATGTATTTTTTTATTAAACTTTAGTTTCATTTAGCTGAACTAACATGATGGAGCGTAAATAATTCTAATAAAAAGCACAAAATCAAAAATCAGCTGACGTTCGGGTCAACGACCGCACGCAACCGGCGCCGGTATGCGTGTAAAATAAACTACTAACTAGTGCGAGAGTGCGAATAACCGTCTCGCCGCGCTAGTGCGTTCGTTGACCCGAGCGTCAGCTGATTTTTTATTTTGATTTTTTAAATAAATGGAATTTTTATGAAACCATAACTTCGTTTAGTTACACTTATATGACGGAGCGTAAATAATGCTAATAAAGCGTTTTAATAAATTGTTTTTTTTTAACCAGGGTAGACTTTCTTCCGTCCCATGATCAAATGTGTCATTAGTACTATCATTTGTCTTCGTTTTCGGAAGCAGTGTCCTAACACCTTGTATAGGGGTATCACCGAATAACACGTATTTACGACTTCGTAGAACGCGTTACGTATGATCCAAAATATCAACTTATTTGTTATAGAGAAATAAGTTTCACTTGTCAAGCTTCGTCGTCGTCGTTTCAACCGATGGACGTCCACTGCTGGACATAGGTCTCGCGTAATGACGTCCACAAGGCCCGATCTTGCGCCGCCTGGCTCCAGCGGCTACCGGCGACCCTCTTTATGTCGTCGGTCCACCTTGTGGGGGGTCTCCCTACACTGCGCCGTCCGGTGCGGGGTCGCCACTCCAGCACCTTTGGCCCCCAACGTCCATCGGTCCTTCGGACTATGTGCCCTGCCCATTGCCACTTCAGGTTCGCGATTCGCAGGACTATGTCGGTGACTCTGGTTCTACTACGGATCTCTTCATTTCTAATTCGATCACGTAGAGAAACTCCGAGCATAGCCCTCTCCATCGCACGCTGAGTGACTCTGAGCTTCCGCATGAGGCCCATAGTCAGCGACCACGTCTCAGGACCGTAGGTCAACACGCACTGTTCGAAGACTTTGGTCTTCAGGCACTTAGGATTATCGGATGAAAATATCTGGCGTAGTTTCCCGAACGCTGACGCGGTTGATCTCCTTCTCGAAATTGGACTTACCTAGCTGGATTATGTGTCCCAGGTATGTGTACTCGTCAACAATTTCGAGAGCTGAGTTCTCAACGATGATTGGGTGTGGCGGTACGTGGTTGTCAAGCTTATAACTATTATATTTGAAATAAAATTTAACCCACATCTTTCGAAACACAAATTTAATTTTGTAATAACACAATTGATATCCGTCAAAGGTTTACGAAGTTATAAACTGTATAAATAATCATAAATTTCACATTACAGACTTGTTTGTGGGAATTCCCCGCGTTATGTGGGGGAGTTCCCGTGTTATACGGGGGATTGAAAACGCGTTACGACGGTAGTGCATTATAGGATATTACTGTATTTGTTATTTTAAAATGTGCTTTAAATCAATGGTTTAAAGTTTCATTTACAACAATTTGTATCGTAGCATTAACCTTATATTTTTATTACCTAATGTCTGATCCTGATCATAATACATATTGGGGTTAATAATATAATTAATATTACTAGTCTTAAATTATTTGTAACACTTAAAATGCTAATGTTTATTTTTGATACGAAACGTTTTAGGTCGTCCAGTAAAAAATTGCGAAAGACCTAAATTATGATATAGGTATAGAGTAATATTAAATTACGTAGTTCTAACGTTGAAACTTTATTTAAATGCGATAAAAATAACGAATGCCTTAGACCGCTTCTAAAAAAGAAGACCGATGATTGTACTTATGACAACTTTCACGATGGGACGAAAAAAAATCGATTCTGATTAAAAATATTTTCATAGTTTCATAAAAAATACGTTAACTACACAAGAAACCAACAATGAAACACAATCAGCTGACGCTTGGGTCAACGAAGGCTCGCGACACCAGTGTGCGTGTAAAACAAACCGTTGACCCGTGCGTTCAAGGGAACGAACTTAGTCGTTTTTTTTAATCGGAATCGATTTTCAAAGCTGTCATTACTACTGTCGTCTATCTTCGTTTTCGGAAGCGGTCTCCTAACACCGTGTATAGAGTTAAAAAGATAAAATTGAAATACTTTGCAGTTTTCCGCGAATAAAAACTATTAATTAAAACGTACTCAATAGTATTACTGTTAGTTTTAACCAATGCAATTATTCGCGAATTACTTTTAAATATTTCGACCTCCTAACTAAATATGTATATTAAATGCTTGTTTGACATATAATAAATATATATTTTTAGTTTTTAACAATCTATTCATATTCTAAATTACAAAGGGGGCATATTTATCAATTTAGTTGTTTTTAACCATAGCGATGAGATTATATACATAATTTGCAAGAGAATCAATTGTTAGTAGCAATTTTTCTACGGGAATTGTCAGGATGGGATCACCGACAGCTTTACTTTCAGTTTTCGGATCCGCATCCTATTGCGTCGCCCGCTATCTTAGATTTAAGGGTGTTTTTATAGGAAATTTAATTTGGAACGACTTTGGTTATAATCTTTTTTTGTCTAAAATTGATAATAAGCGAGTTTATGCTTAAATAAAGCCATCTTCTCATTGGGATCTAATTCGTAAAATACCGACGCTAGGAAAAAATTTATAAAATTGTAGAAAATTTAATTCCGAACAACTTTAGTTATTACCATTTTTCGTGAAAATTTGAAATTAAACGAGTTTTGGACTGATTAAGAAATCACCCTCTTATAAAAATATGTAAAATTGCAGGAAATCTGATTCCAAGCAACATTGGTTATTATAATTTTTCGTATAAAATTGATATTAAGCTAGTTTTTTGACTAAATAACTGCTGTGTCTAATTCGTAAAATATCGATCCTAGGAAAAAGTTGATGAGGACCAAATTACAGGAAATTTAATATCGAATAACTTTGTTTATTATCATTTTTTGTGTAAAGTATATAAAAACCGAGTTTTTGAGTAAATATAAAATCACCGTCTCTTCGGGGTCCGATTCGTAAAATATCGAGCATAGAAAAAAACTTTGGTTATTATCATTTTTAGTGTAAAATTGATAATAAGCGAATTTTTAGCTTAATATTAAATCCCTTTCTGCGGAATCTAATTTCTAAAATATTGATCCAAGGAAAAAATTGATTGAGACTAAAATTATAGAAAATTTAATTCCTAACTAGTTTGGTTATCATTTTACGCGCAAAATTTAAAATATGCGAGGTTTTTACGATGAAAAAGATCACACTCACATGGGGGTTTAATTCGAAAAATATTGATCCTAGAAAAAAATGGATGAAATCCAAAATTATAGGAAATTCAATTTCGAACAGCTTTGGTTATTATCATTTTTCGCGTAAATTTGAAAATGATAGAGTTATTGAGGGTAAAAAAAATTACACATAAATCAACGGTGACGGAAGACGCAACAGAGTGCGGATCCCTACCCGAAGATTCCCAAAGAAAACTTGCTGTTAACATATCATTCAATAAAACTTATACGGAAATTATTGTTATTAAAAAGAATAATATTGCGGTAAAATATACATTGATCAAAAAACGCACAATAAATCTAAAGTTGTGAAGGTTTAGTTATTAATTTTACTGCAATATCTAAGAACTATTACTTTCAGTTCAACGTAATGACTAACACTTATATGTAATCAATAGTCAGATGTGTTTTATTCGCATGAATTATGAGTTTTACATTTAAAAAAAAATGTTTAAATAACATTTAAAAATGTGTAACATTGCTTTCATAAAATATGTGCGTTTTGTAAATAGTAATAAAGTTTACATTATATTATTATGTTTGATTTTTTAAGTATCCCCTCATTTATAATTTAGTGAAATAAGAATGAATCGCAAAATGTGTTGGTAAGCGCATAACTCAACAACGCCTGGGTCAATTTTGACAATTCTTTTTTAAAATGTTCGTTGTAGTCCAAGGATGGTTTTAAGGCAAGAAAACTTCGAATAAATTCAGGGGAAACCCCTAAAGCCCTTTTCTGTTTCCCATACAAACGTTTTCTAACTAAAATGTAAAGTCAATTTGACCTATATTGCTATTCAATAAAGTAGCAGTACATGGCGTAAGTGAGTCTAGCACTGAAGATACCACAGATCTGTATCCAATGTTCTGGCCAATCATCTCCAAATGGCAGCTTTGGCACCAGACTCAGTTACCCGCTGCCATCGCTTAGGGCAGTGCAAGTGCAAACAAACCCCATGCCATATTGATTAAGTTCAGAAATGGCTCATTCAAGGACAAAGTCTGGGCTTCTAAGTTAAAAGGTACTGGGATCACTATTTCAGAATTTCTAACCCAGAGTCGCCATAAAACATTCTTGGCTGCTCGCGATCGATTCGGTGTAGCCAAATGTTGGACCAGAGATGGGCTGATTATGGTGATGGGCTCTGATGGCAAACGGCATCGTATAAGAAATATGAAGGAGCTTGATGAAATTGACAACCGCACTCCTGATGCATCTTTTCTTACCACTCGGTCTTTAGATGCTTTAAAAAAATATAAAAGTGTCAATTTGCGATCTAAGAGGATAATGAAAAATAATGTGTTGCCCCACCATGGCTGTTCAACCTATTCATGGATAACTGTTTGACAGATTTAAAAAAAAGTTTGTTATGGGTTAAGAATGAATGAATTACTCATCAAATGTTAACTCTATGCTGATGATCAAGTAATACTTGCGTCATCCGCTAATGAGCTACAGGAAATGGTAAATATTACGAATAAAGCTTTGAAAGGGAAAGGAATGAAAGTGAATGTAAACATAACGAAAGTTATGCTTTTTGAAAGAGATGAATCTATAATTCATAGATGGGGACAAGTGGAAGAGGTGACAGAGTAAGAAATAGTGTGATATTGAGAACGTCCTGGTATAAAAGTAGATGTAGAGACTAGAATTGGGAAAGGTATGCTTAGATGCTTTGAGAGAATGAATGAAAGGAGACTGATAAAAAGGATTTATGTTCCTGGATCAAATCCAGGACATTTTAAATAGTAGGGCCAAGTCAAGCGTACTTTAAACCTTTCATGGCTTAATGAGAATGAAAGAAGCGAAGGAGATATGCAAGGATCGTGGCAAGTGGTAGGATGTTGTCTCTGCCCACCCCTATGGGAATGAGACGTGATGCTATGTATTTATCTATGTTTGTATAAGTATTAGGAATTCGCGGGTATTAGCCACAAATAAACTTTTTCTACGATTCATTTTACGGTACTATATTACACATAAATAACGGCTTAGTACATATTAAATATACATGTTTGAACAAAAAATAAAAAAGTATATAGCAATTTATATCTAATACATAAATAATTATTTTAGACACAATTGTTAATAATTATTTTTCTTTGACAACACAATTGTATTTTAGAGAATTGACAGCTGTTCAATAACAATAGTAAAGGAACGCATTAGTATTAAATGGCGTTGGCGAATGGCGTTTGTGTTGATCTTTAGTATTTTGTTTGAAAAAACGTTGCCTTGACGACAGGTTTATTAACTTATGCTGACTTTTTATGAATTACACTGACGATACTACTATGATTTTATTAAATAATGGATGAAACCCAAAAAAATCAAGTACAAACGTCGGAAAGTAAGGTATCTGAAACAACTTTTTAATATTTGTATCGGTGAAAATAGTTTTATGCTATCGTAATTTCTTATATAGACTAAGGAAAATTTTGAGACACTTCAATGTAACAATTCAAATTTGTTATGTATTAAGTCTGTTTTAAATAAAAACTGTATACCTTAGTTTCGGGATATAAACACTCGGTACAAAGTTAAGTAACTTGATTAGGATTTATTTTTACTTTTTGAATATTTTTAGAATGCCCTTCCGGACGTCGTAAATTCACAACAATTAACGAGTGAGAGTGCCATAGTCAATGAACATAGCGGGAAAGGTGAACTCGGAGTATTGGTGCACGAAAATGTTTCACAGGATATCGACGATGTTAGCAGAACAGAGTCTGTATCTGAGCATATTCCATTCAAAGTGGAATATTCTATATCAGAGTCTGAGCCTGCGTTATCCCAGTCACAGGACTTAAATAAATTAGATTCAAGTGAACATGTTTCAAAAAGTGGTTCCTTAAGCGTTCCACAATGTCAAACACCAAATGTTTTAACTCCAACACAACCAGAATCGAGTCATCATAGCACATCCTGGAATTTAGAGAATAATCGATCAAACGATCACATTAGTGAAGAAAGCCCAGTGATACTTGCTCTGTCCTCAGATACTTCTAAGGAATTACAAAAAAATAAGACTCCGTCTGAAAATTATAGTAGTGACAATTCACCTCATGATTCACCAAGAAGTGAATATGTTGATTCCCTTAATGATAATGCAAGCCATAGATCTAATGAAACTGCAGATAGTACAAACCTTGAAGAAAGATCTAGTCCATCATTGGAAAAAGGTCCTTTGTCTCTTGGGCAGTGTAGTTCAGGATCTGAGGAGATAATAAAGTTAGACATAAGAGGACAAGCAGCTCCTAAGTTTCCACTTCAAACTGCAAAGATTATATTTGGACCACCTCCTAGTGGTTCAACCATGGTTGGTGCTACTTTAGAGCAATTACCAGTATTTCAGAAGTTGTTGTCACCTTGTTTGGTTGGCTCCAGTGATGGTGTTAAGATTGAGGAGTTATTTGAAGATGCTTTATCTGTTAAAGAGTGTACAGCAGAAAAATCTTTGACACCATTAAGCTCTTTAAGTGATAAAATAGAGCAAGATGTGTTAGTAGAGGAAATAACTGTTGAAGATGAGATGAAAGAGAAGTGTAAAGATGTGACACCACCGAAGTCATTTGTTCCTGATGAGACATTATCTTTTACTACAATGAGTACTGATTATAAAACTATCTGTGAAGAATATCATTTAAAGGTATTAATTATATATGGGTGTTGTTGCTTTGTTTGCCTGCTGTGTGTGGTGTTGGTATTTCTAGCATTTATAATTGTGGTTTTAACACCTATCATCTGCTATGTGTGCACCTTCAATCTGCTGTATAATAAAATATGTAATTGCATGTGCAATGCTTATGACATTAAATGATTATTTAATTAGTGTGACTACCTTATTAATTGCATTTATTATATACATATTAATATTTTTATTGCATTGTATGTAATGACAATTATATAAAAACTTTTTGAGACACTGAAATGTGTGCTCAACAGAAAATATAGGTTTCTATAAGAAATTTGTCCAAGTTCCATTTTTACTCGTTCAATTATATAGCTTGCTAAATTTTTCAATTGTAGATAAAATCCTTTTATAAAAATAAAACTAGAAGTTTTTTAAAAAGCTGATCTGTATGGCAGTCAATGTTATTAAAGTTTTTTTAAGTATTAGCTAATTAAACCTATATTAGTGAAAATTTTTACACAGCCATCTATTGAAAGTACACTAAATAGGTTTAAAGATTTCTTTTTATGTAATGAGTTAAATTTTCTGCTTGGAGACATCAAAATAATCCAATTTTTTTTACTGTTTAATTAGTAATAGGTAATGATTAAAAACTTTTTTGTTATGTTATAGACACATTCCCTTTGCACGTTTTCTGAATTAAAAAGTAACACTTGTCATTTTTGCTTAAAGTTTACTTTTTACATGATTTGTTTACAGCATTGTTTTACATATAAAGATTATAGAAAACTACTTTTTGGGGATACTTGTTTTTAATGATAAAGTAACTATTGTCACCCGCTTGCACTTCACTTTTGTTTTGTGTATAGATGTTTTACTGGCTTCCCATTTGTCCTTTCAGCTTGTGCATTTGGAAGAAACTATGTCAAAACGCGACCAACTAATCGAAGATCTAACGGTCTCATTGCAGCAAGCTGTGTATGAAAAAGAGAATTTTAAACATGAAAACGAGCACCTCATTGACGAAGTACAAAAATTGCAACACATTATTGGTGAACAATCCCAATCTGATCATGACACTATAAAAGCTCATTTATCTGACTTTATAAAGTATAATAACATGATTAAAGGAGACTCCACAAAATATTATTCGGCTCTGATGAGTGGTACAACATCTCTCCAAAGCTCTAATAGTGAAAAAGACATGGATCGGGAAGAAATCACTGTCAACTACTCCAAATCTGACTTAAGATCGTCTGGATCTTCTGATGATTTTCAAACAGGCTTTGAAAACAAATTAACATTATTGCTCAATAAATTTGAAGGATTTATAGAAGATAATTTAAGGAATAAACTACGCGAAAGTCTTATTCAGATATTATGTGATGAAATTGGCAAAATGAGGATAGAATTTGATACTGATGTAAAGGATTTAGAAACACAGTTAAGGCAAGAGAAACAGGCAAATTCTGTGGAATCTCGTCGGCTAAGAGAACTTCTCAGTTCAGTTAAAACAGGAAATGCAGATGTCGAGGAGTTAAGGCAAGAGTTAAACACTAAAAACGAAAAGGAGATGGAAAACTTGAGAACATATTTCGAAAAGAAATGTTCTGATATGGAAAGAAGGTAACAGCTTCCTTCTATCAGTATACCTATATCTATCTTGTTCTAATTTCCAATCTTTAATAAAATACTTATTCATTATTTCACTCAAGTTTGGGTTTGATATACAAGGTGTTAGGAGAGCGCTCCACATAAACGGAGACAGGCCATCACCTGTCCATCGTACTAACGACACCGAAAAAAACGATCCTAATTTAAAGATATCTATTTAAAAAAAATACATTATTTAAAAAAGCGGCCGCGCGGGCAGCTAGAGGTCGTTGACCTGGGCTGTCATGTCGGCTGTTTTTATTGTTGTTTCAGTGCTGTTTTTTAGTAAGGATATGAAACTATGGGTTCATTTAACTTTACTAACACGATGGATCGTAAATAATGCCAATAAAACATTTTAAAAATAGGATTTTTTTTAAACAAGACCAATTTTTTTCCATCCTATCATCAAAGGTGTCATTAGTACTATCATCTGTCTTCGTTTTCGGGAGCGGTCTTCTAACATCTTGTATATTATACAGATTCATATTTATGTTTTATACGTTACTAATTTGCAATTTTTCTCTTTTTCAATGCTGCTCAGAAGAAGGTAAGGTTATAATAAAAACATTGTTAAAATATAAATCGTAAAAAAAATTACATACAGTTTTATATTAAACTACCTTAGGAGATAGAGGGGGCCGAGAGATAGTGGGGGGGGGGGGGAGAGAAATTTTTTAACAAATAGAAATGCTTTTCACTAATTTTCTAGGAGAAATTTTTAACACGAAAAATATCAGATGAATCGGATGATCTGTTTCCACCTGGTTCAGTCCAGTGCCTCATAGTGTAGCATTTGGACGACAAGACATTCGTTCAGCCCATCTTTTTGTAAAGCGATTGCATGATAGTCTCCCTTTGGTTTTCTCAACCACATTGAGTTTTTCCAAACTTTCTCCGCCTAGAACATATGATTTTGTTTCTATTCTCTCTAATAACGTTTTGTTCTCATTATAATTTCCGTGTACTTAATTAGTTACTCAGAGGAGGTGTGGCAAGCACGAGCCTCTGCTTTGGATCCCGATCTAGCTGCAGGGGACGCACGTCGTCGTACTCGCTCTATGGACTTCAGCTCCATCAATATTGATGTGAGATTATTTATTATTTTTTCATGGCTTGCAGATTAACACTTGGCTGTAATCCTATCTGATGGTAATTGAAATTGCAGTTTAAGATGATAGCGCACGAACTTGGTTAGAGGTAACTTGCCTCTTATTATTTTGTACACAGCAACATACCGGAATACAAGTTTGTTGCTTGGAGGAATCGCTTTGCTAATAGACCGCCGAAACCTCACCCTAGTTCAGACTTAGGCAAATTTGCCGAACAACGAACAACCAAGTTGGTGATTCTGAAATAGGATGACCAAGCGGTAAGACAGAGTGTGATGACCTAGTGCTAAGTCTTGACTCATGACAACCAAGTGGTAAGTGAGAGTCATGATGACGTAGTGGCAAAAGTGAGATAGAACGAGCAAATGGTAAGTTCGAGTCGTGACCACGTAGTATTAATTCTGAAACAGGACGACCAATTGGTAAGACAAGAGTCGTAATGATCTAGTGCTAAGTTTTGACATATAACGACCAAGTGGTAAGTCGGAGTCATGACGACGTAGTGGTAATTCTGAGATAGCACGACCAAGTGATAAGACAGACTCGTGATGACCTAGTGCTAAGTTTTGACGTATAACGACCAAGTGGTAAGTCGGAGTCATGACGATGTAGTGGTAATTCTGAAATAGGACGATCAAGTAGTAAGACAGAGTTATGATAACCTAGTACCAAATCTGACTCATGACTACCAAGTGATAAGTCGGAGTCGTGACGACGTAGTGTTAAGTCTGACTCATGACTACTAAGTGGTATGTGGGAGTCATGACGACGTAGTGGTAATCCTGAGATAGAACTAGCAAGTGGCAAGACAGACTCATGATGACTTTGGGCTAAATCTGACTCATTACGACCAAGTGGTAATGTAGAGTCTTGATGACTTAGTGCTAAGTCTTAACTCATAGCTACCAAGTGGTAAGTGGGAGTCATGACGACTTAGTGGTCATTCTGAGATAGGACGACCAAGTGATAAAACAGAGTCATGATAATTTGAAACTATGTGCAATTATCATTCAACTTTTTTCAGTATCGATTCTCATGGAGTATGATGTTTGCCGGTTCTGTTAGTATGAAATATAATAAATGTAATTTTTACAGACATCTACACCATTGGAGGGTACATTGAAACAAATTAACAAGAAACTGGAACAGCAACTAGAAGATATGAAAGCGGAACATATTGCATATACCAATGATCTGCAGGCAAGGCATAGAGAGACAGTAACTTCTCTAGAGGAGCAGGTATGTATTTATATAAACCTTTTTCACGTTTTTTAACTTTTTTATATAACTAGCTGACTTGGGCTGGGTCGTAAAAGTAAGTAGCAGCCCATTAACGTCCCACTGCTGGACACTGGCCTCCTCACTCCGAGGAGCGAGGGTTTTTAGTGCATAGACCTACCACGCCGCTCCTCTGCGGATTGGCAGGCATAGTACACAAGTGCACTCTCATATTCCGAAGTGACGGAAATTCGACACGACCGGTGCTCTCCGAGGCACGGGGGTGGATCACACCGCCAACTTCATAACTTCGGGCAAATATTGAGAAAATCTTAATAGCAAACTCAATATCGATTTCGAATCGGCCCGTCCCGGGAATTGTACCCAGGACCTCATGTCTGTAGTCGAACATGCTAACCACTAGACCAATGCTGGGTCCTAAAATATGGCGATATCTAATAATGCTTATGTGACCTTGCTTGACTTCTGTTAACCGGGACTAAACGTACAGTCGCTATACCTCTTTAAATCTATACTATGTTCTAATATATCCATTTTATTTAAATAACTATTAAGCGTATTTGAACAAGATGTACCTTTTATCTGTCTTTTATAGTAATTTCACTCTAACTTTCTTAATAGTAATCAAATTTAATTAAAAGTGGTGAAAATTAGTAAAAATAATTTATTGAAATCTCAAATGACGAATTGTAAATAAAAATGCCACGTATTGTTTGTCAATAAAAGAAAAAAAAAATTATGAAATGTTTTTATATCGTATTTTATGAAAAGCAAATTAAAATGCCACATGTTATTTATAAATATTAAAACTGACTAACCTTCAAACGAATTAGCACAAAAAATGCTGCACATCTTCGTGACGCTAATCACGCGTTTCATCCGTAAAAATTTTATCCTCACGCGCCTGAAGAGGTTTCACTTCAAAAATACTTCATTTTAAAATACAATAGACTTGTAATGGATAACCTTTGAGCTTAATACAGTTTGTACAGCGTCATCTATCCATATTTCAAGAAAAATATTGACACGTGAAAAGGTTGTCGTTAATTTTATTTAAAATCGTAACTTTCATTAACGTTTCATATATGTTTTTAATACCAGTAACTGTTTCGCAGATAACCCATCTAAAAGCTCACATACAGACAGCTGAAAATACAGAACACAATGTTCCCCTGTACCAGCAGGATATCGACTTGGAACTGGAAAAGGTCTGTATCTGCACCTAAACAGCCATCGCGGTAAAGTGTGGTGGTGTACATTGCATATCAACCTCTATAATGCATAATTTACAGTCAACCTGTGTATTTGTTTCTGTTATACATTTTTCTAAAGGTTTCAATATTAGCTAAACCTGACAACTTCCTCTGCATCACATAAGAAAGAGGTAGGGTGAGATGTAGAGAGCTAGAGAATGGGAAGAGATAGACAGAAAGCGAAAGAGATAAAGAAGGTGGAGGGAGAGGGATAGAGGTAAGGAGAAAGAGAGATAGAGAGGGAAAAGAGAGATGGACTAAGTTTAGTTACCTTAAAATAGGTTTAACTGATTCAACCTTAAAAGACAGACACGCTATCGCAGACTATTTTTTTAAATAAGAGACACAATTTCATCATATATGATTTTTGTGTAACTTTAACGCAACGCAACGAAAAGAATAGCAATGTGGCATTTTCGTCACTCAAAATAGCGTCGTATTTTCGATGCAGATATGATGAATTTGAAATTGATATTCCTTAATATAAAAACGTTATTTGTACACTAGGTTGACTGTAAACTTTGGTCTTTGGTGTCCCCTCTACTAAAACGGTTTTGTTTCCCTATAAATATAATAATCACCGCCGCACTCATTTGAGCACTCATCTGAATATTTTTCTCATTGGAAACAATTGGAAATATATGGAATATTGTATAAAATATCATACACAAAAATTCTACATTAGATCTTGTAAACCATGGCCTGTTTATAAAATAGCATAAAAACATTAGAGTAAGGTATTAACTTGTTATTTTTTCATATATATAATGTTAACATTTCAGTAATTTACTAAGAGTCAATGATTTCTTATTTTTTTTGGCTATTGTCAATACAATCCTTTTTATTCAAATGATATATTTTTCCTGAAAAGAAAGAAAGTGAAAGAATTCATATAATTGGGATCTAAATTTACAAAAGATGGAACATGTGAAAGTGATATTGAAAGGAGAGTGAATGCAGGTAATATGGTAAAGGGTTCCCTGCGGGCGTTTATGAATAGCCAGATGGTGTCTCAAAGGGCTAGACTGGCTGTGCATGCAGGAGGGTTGGTGCCAACATTTATGTATGGTAGTGAAAGTTGGGTATAGCGGAAGAAGCACACAAGTAAAATGAATGCCGTAGAGATGAGAGCGTTGAGAAGTATGAGTGGATTAAAACTGAGTGACAGAGTAAGAAATAGTGTGATAAGAGAACGTAGACTGAGAAGAAGAAAGAGAACTGAAAAAAAATTTATGAGTCAAGAGTGAATGCGAAAGTTGGAAGGGGAAGACCAAGGCGAACGTTCCTGGACCAAATCCAGGACATTTTAAATAAGGGTCAGGTNTGTGTATTTTTTTAATGTTTGTTACCTCATATCTCCCGACTGGGTGGACCGACCTTGATGATTTTTTTAACCCACTTCAAAAAAGGAGGAGTTTATCAATTCTTCTGTATTTTTTTTAATGTTTGTTACCTCATATCTCCCGACTGGGTGGACCGATCTTGATGATTTTTTTTTAATCCACTTCAAAAAAGGAGGAGGTTATCAATTCGACTGTATTTTTTTAAATGTTTGTTACCTCATATCTCCCGACTGGGTGGACCGATCTTGATGATTTTTTTTAACCGACTTCAAAAAAGGAGGAGGTTATCAATTCGTCTGTATTTTTTTTATGTTTGTTACCTCATATCTCCCGACTGGGTGGACCGATCTTGATGATTTTTTTTAATGAAAGGTGGACCTCGTCATAGGGTCCCATTTTTTAAAATCCAGTTCTGATGAGGGCATCCATGGGAAAACCGGATAAGTGTTAAATTTGCATTAAGCATGTACGCGACAAATGGACGAATAACTCAAGATCACGCCAACCGATTTCGATGATTCTTTTTTTATTGGAAAGGATATACTTCAAGGGTTGTTTTGTGATAGTTTGGATGGATTCCATGACAAAGTGACGGAACTCTTCAATTCTTAGGAGCAAATGAACGATACTCGACAGAATCTTCTATAAGCTATCCTATAAGATATTTGAGTTGCCTACCGTAACTTCGGTATGGTCAAGTGCTAGTCGTAGTTAAATATGAAGATCAGTGGAACTCCTCAGTGGCTTACAGTAAGGGTGCGATTTTTGGCAAAATATACAACTGTCTGTAATCAAATGGCATTGACCTTACGTTTGTTGCTGCATTGCAATATATGAAAGGTGAATTATGTGTGAAGCGGTGGTAGCAGAGTCTGGGGGGGGAGGGGGACATTTGCGTGTTAGTGTTGTGCTTCGATCACCATATAAAAGACTGGTGATAGCGGGGTGACAAAATAAAGGATCTGTAACGTATAAGGTTGCTGGTTCGATCTCAGGTGTTATTAATGTAAATTGAACTTTGTAAAGTTGTTTCATTTAAACGGTGTTATCTCATATGAGAAACATGGTTTTAGGTGGACACATATTGAGATAAATTTGTTAGTTTGCTTCAGATTCACTATCAAAAAAATATATAAATTTTAACACAAAAAGAACCGCCTTCAAAACAAACTTACAAATATTAATATGTCTAAAAAGTAAATAATAATTGCGTATTCTGTTTTGTTTTGAGTTCCTCGTATTCCTATATTAGAAGCCGGGTTTTTAAGGAGGTTCTTTTTTTGTTAAAATTGTTATTTATCTAAATTTTAAATTTAAAAACATAATTTATTTAATAATTTCTAATACTGACATTAAACACGTGACGTTTTTTATTTACAGTTCGCCATTTGGGATTTCAATAAATTATTTGTATTTATTTTCAGGCACTTTCAATATTTTAATGACAATTAAATTTTAACAAATCTTCCTTTTTCTCTACCTCTAAGTCGCGGAAATGCAAAGTTTTAGATTTGTATAAATATAGCTGTTAATGGGCCATGAGTCAATAATATAAGATACGCTGATGACACAGTGCTTATAACAAATTCTGAAAGTGGACTGCAAAAGCTACTGGAAGATGTGGTAGCCGCAGGAGATGCGATGGGATTGAACATTAACATTAATAAAACTAAAGCTATGTGCATATCCAAATCCCAGACCCAACTCCCTTAAATAAAACTTCTCGGTATCTATATTGCAGCAGTCAGAAAGTTTAAATACCTAGGTCGGTATTTCACCACAAGATAGACCACCTAGAAGAAATTAAGTGTCGAATAGGGCAGGCAAAAGCCACCTTCTATAAAATGAATAAAGTTTATGTGACCCCAAAATCCCATTCCTAACAAGACTTCACGTTCTGAAATGTTATGTCTGGTCCACACATTTATATGGCTACGAGACACGGGTCGTTAAGAAGCAAAGCAGTAAGCGACTCCAAACATTTGAGATGTGGGCTCTAAGAAAAATGTTTAAGATGTCTTGGAACCAGTTCGTCTCAAATGCTGTAGTCCTCAAACGAGCGCAAATTAGCCGCATGCTTATGACGACCATCTTCAAAGAGGATCCCTATTTGAGTACCCACGGTTGACCCTAGAGGGTAGGATGTCGGGAAAAAGAGCACCTGGTAGACCGAGGCGGCATTGGATGACCGATATACGTGAGTTGACCAGTCATAACTACGCACAATTAAAAAGAGTTGCCCAGGACAGTAGAGTTTTCCGCATACTGGCCAAACTTCATTTTGAAGAAGGCACTAGATGATGATAAATATAAACAAGACTTAAAAATTAGTTTGCCAAAGAATTTTCACTCCTGACATATGTACTTTGTAAGCACGCACTTTTTTTTATAAATATAATTTATTGACTGATTTGTATAACGTAATATACAACCACTATTGAGATTCCGGTCAAATTGTTAATTTTTTTTATTTCATAGCATCTTCGAATTCAATATATTCCAATATGTAGTCCATATATAACAAGCGATGGCCGATAGATTGTTATTACGTAAACTTTTATGCGATATTTTTACTGAAGGAACTATTTTTATGAATTCGTGTCGAGGATATTTGTTTTGAAAAATAATCGACTGTGTTGTGAAACAGATTTAGTTTAAATTCTATATTGTTACCACCTCCCAATTTAGTCTACTTAGAATAAGTTGCCATAACTACTTATATGTGTACAAATGTAATTAGCACTTATTAATATAGACGAAGCCGCGCACAGCAGTTAATATAATAGCTAGCCTATTAATAATATAATAAATATATAATTTTCATTGAGTTTAGCCATTCTTGAGTAATATTACACAGACAGACAAAACTTATGCCAAATGGTAAAATTAGGTTCACGCTTTGATTTTGTTTATAACTGGAATGGTCGAAGGCTTACTCTGGTTAGTTATCCCCCCCTCATCTGACTTGTAATCAGCTATAATCTCACCGAAGTCTTCACCGATGATAAGTACATAATAATGACTTTAGATGTTTCTAAGAGACACGCCGCATGAAATTTAAACCTCCATCCATTAGTGTGGGACTCACTGACCGTACCAGGATACCACTAATACTCAGTGGAACCTCTTATGAGAAATAAATTCTTTAACCACAACCTCTCATTCGAGCGGTGGGAGTTAGGTATACGTTGGCGTGTTTGTCTCTGGCTTCCTCGGATAAATCCGATTAAAAGATTCAGCCCCCCCTCCTTCGGAAGGTGAGAGTACCTCCAGCTGCATCCACCCTTTTCCTCTCTGACCTTACTCACCATCAATCTTAGCAGTCACAATTCTTGGGAAAGAGAGGTCGCTTTCAGATGTGGCTTCTGCCCTTTGCCTGGCAAGCATTCATTGTGTGGTGTGTCATGTCAGTATCTGCCCCAAATTCGTGATAAGTGAGGGACTCCTCGTAACTCATTATCCGGTGCTGGTGCCTGCCGAAACAACCATGTCCAGTCAGCACCTTCACTAACATATACGTCAGCGAACTATGCCCCTTAAAGATGCCTAGAGATGCCAATCCTTTAAGTGGGAGCTAATCGCTGTAACAGTGGCCTACTAGAGAACCACGGAGCCCCTTCCAGGATTTCATCGGGGCACTGTCGCATAGGCACCTCGTCGGCATCACGCCGTTCGCCTCTGTTTCTTGCAGCTGCCCAATCCCATAGACCATTACATTTTGAGAGATAATTAACCTCTAAGTGGTTTCTACAAAAATCATTCTCTTTGGATAGCTTCGCATTGGCTCTGGGCACTAAAACATAAACATGCTTAATCCTCAGTACATTACACCCGGAACACATCGTGTTGCCAAACATATTGAGGTCGTCTAGCCTACTTACCTTTCCAAAGACCTAGGACACTTGTTTTACTGCATTAGATTCGCTGTTTATATTATTATTTATTAAGGATTCCAAATCGAAGTATACGCTCATAAATATCTTTTTAGGAAAACTGCTCTTAACTGCCAAGGTCTTAGCAGTTATTTGGTATGTTAGCAATCAAACTTAATATGGAAATGTGAAGAGATCCATATTAAATTACCAATTTTATGTTATTCTTGAATTCACCTGATCTCGAGCCGTTTGGGAGGAGTTCAGTCACATAAAAAGAGGAATTGTATTTAAAAAGATTAGATGACAGAAGTTAATTCTAACAGAGAAGCCGTGAATCAATGAAGCTTGGGATAACCGTGGCACGCAATATTTGTGGGTTATAAGAATACCTTTACGCAAGGTACTAGGAGAACGCTTCCGAAAACGAAGACAGGCGATAGTATTAATGACACATTTGATGATGGGACGGAATAAAATCCTGATTAAAAAAATTGTATTAAAAAAACGGGTACCATGCGTTAGTTTTTACGCAATTTCTCTCAATTTTGTAGTTTTTTTTACGCGCACATAGGCGTCTACCGCGTGCGTTCCTTGACCCGAGCGTCAGCTGATTTTTGACTTTGTCTTTCATTTCTTGCTTTTTTCCCATCATCAAAGTGATAAGCGGTCTCCTAGCACATTATATGTTGTTTTTAACATGCGTGTGTATGTCAATGAACTCCTAAACAGCAAGAGCGATTTTGTTGAAATTTTGTAGAACTTCAGGTGATAAATAACGCATTTACCCATATGTCCACGGGATCATGGACTACGCGGGTGAAACCGCCGGGCACAGCTAGTGTATATATGTTTGTATGATATTCTTTCGTCAATGTCTTGTAGTGGGCAACGCGCCTTAACCAAAGGGGCCTACGCACACATTTTGGACAGACGCCAGTGAACAAAAAGCTCACCATTAATAAAATGAGGTTCCCTACTCCCTTGTAGAATTGAAATAGAGCAAGGTTCCCACCAGTTGTTGTGACGATTCCGTTATGAATAGTGTCATCTGTTCAAATTGTATTTAATGTTTCACAAACGTGTTTCATTATGTGGGTAGTTGGATTTTCTTGAGTGAAAACTTTTCAAATATATACATTACTTTGACTAGTGTGTGAACACTTACAGTGGTTGTTTTGTGTTTTCCATTTTTTAAATAAAACATTTATATTTAGCATTTGGATTTGTGGTGTTTTTGTGTGTTTATAATGTGAAAAAGGCATGCCGGATCAACATTTGCAAATTTGTTTGAGTAGAGTAAGTTTTTCTCCAAATTGTAATAAGGTCTTTATTTAAGTTTCTTTTGCAAGTAAAAGATGTCATTCTGGTTATTGTTATACACATGTGACTAACTACATACTTTCTTTTACAATTATTATCCGAAAAAGTCGTTCAGGTTCATTATTTACTGTAAGATGACTTATTTTTGAAGTGAAACTTCTTTAGGCGCATGAGGGTAAATTTTTTTGGATGAAACGCGTGATTAGCGTCACGAAAGTGCAGCGTGTTTTATGCTAATTATGAAGGTTAGGTAGTTTTAATATTTGCAAATAACATGTGATATTTTAATTTACCAATCAATAATTTAATATACGATTTTTCATAAAATAAAAAATAAAAATATTCCTTCTTTTCTAAATTTTAATTTTAAAAACCAAATTTAATCTGTAATATAAGAATGAATCGCAAAATGTATTGGTAAACGCATAACTCAACAACGCCTGGGTCAATTTTGACATTTCTTTTTTTTATATGTTCGTTGAAGTCCAAGGATGGTTTTTACAGCGAGAAAAGTTCGGATAATTGTAGGGAAAATCCCTAAAAACAGCCCCTTTCTGTTTCCCATACAAACGTTTTCTAACTAAAATGTAGTGTCAATTTGTCCTTTATTACTATTCAATAAAGTTCATAATAAATTACAAGTACTCACTGTTGTCTAAGCAATGTAGGTGTGTTCCTAACGTCAAAGAGTCAATTTGCACTTTATTACCGCTGCTCAACGTTCAAAATCAATTGAATAGTCACATAATGTAAGCGCTATAGTACTGCTGTAATTTCATTTCTAAAATCATTTGTAAAAGTGAAGTCACCCACATTCCAAATTTTTTCGACAGAATGAAGTGTAGAAGGCCCGCTTCTAGTTAATAATAATTCTAAAATTGCCAAAAATACATATGGCATTTTTATTTACAATTCGTTATTTGAGATTTCAATGAATTATTTGTATTAATTTTCGACACTTTTTATATTTTGAAGATAATTGAATTCATTAAATTCCTAACATATCTTCCTTTTTCCCGGAAATCTAAAATCTTACATTTGTATAAATATAAACAAGTTTCACTTCTGACATGTGTAATTTGTACACTCGCAGTTCTTTTGTTATCATGAAAGTTATGTTGTTCAACGTTGGATTTTCGGTTTTTGACGTGTTTGGAAATTGTTGACGAGTATGTATATCTGGGATATATAGTTCAGCTAGGTAGGTCCAATTTCGCGAAAGAGGTCAACCGCCGGATTTCCTCCAATATCTCTCAGTGCCAGAAGACCAAAGTCTTCGAACAATGCCTGTTGCCAGTGATCACCCACGGATCGGAAACGTGGTCGCTGACTATGGGCCTCACTCGAAAGCTAATAGTTACACAGTGTGCGATGGTAAGGGCTATGCTTAGAGTTTCTCTATGCGATCAAATCAGAAAAGTGGAGACCCGTAGAAGAACCAAAGTCACGAAGTGACAGCTGAAGTCACAATGGGTGGGGCACATAGTCCGACGAACCGATGCACGTTGGGGTTCGAGGGTACTGGAACGGTGATCCCGCAACGGAAGGCGCAGTGTAGGCAGACCTCACAAAAGGTGGACTGACGACATAAGGAGGGTCGCCGGTAGCCGCTGCAGCCAGGCGGCACAAGATCGGGCATCATTAGGTGAGATCTTTGTCCAGCTGAAGACGTCCATCGGTTGAATTGAGTGAGTGAGATTCAATAGTTGATATTCATCGATAAGTGATCGCAGTCGTTCTGAAATATAGTCTGTACGCCTGGCGCTGCGCCAAAGTGGAGTGACATTTTTCGCGTGATTGACCTCGTTTTTGACCACACGCTGTCTCCCAGTACTTATTGTGGGTTTAAATAGCCTCTTCAATTCTTCCAAGTAATGAAAGTGACGGAAACGTGTAGTGACGACCCCTATAGAGACAAATATAAAATCTAATTTAGTAACTAGTGTTTCAAACATAAATTATTTATTAAATGTAGAACAAAAGTACAAAAGGTACTAATGATACGTTTTTACAAGAAAAAAAAACATGAGCATGGTGTATAAATCATGTGAAATGTTACAAATACGTTAAGATTCTTTCTAAACATAATAGACTAGTCTTCTTTTGTTGGACATTTCGAAATATTTACCAAACTGTTTAACCTAAAATGGTATAAAAATATTCCATACTTGACATGACTTGTTTTATTTAAATATTGATTATATACTTATCTTCTTCTTCTAAAAGGGTCTCTCCGACTAGCGGAGGTTAGCAGTCAGTTTAGCATATTTAAATCTATCTCTTGCTAGGCGAAATAGATAGAAGTAATAACTTGTAATGTCCAAAAACAAAAATTATTTTTATACATGTCTGTTATAAGACTGAAATTATCCAAACGAAGTGTCCTAAATGCATTCATTATAAAGATATTTCGAAAAAGTTTGGTGTGATTACTCGTGATTCACTTCGAAGTGACTCGTTTTGCAATGTAGATGGTCACTATGTACAGATATCCCCATAATCACACGCGATCCGGAAATACGCGGTTGACATTTCAGGAATCAGCTAGTATATTCAAATATGTTATTGTAGTTCCATTAAGCTTTCCCCCCCTCCGTGAATCTTCAAACTGACTCATCCGGGACGTAAGGGACATATGTGAAAGATGATAACCTGGTTCCTCACTCATGGAGGATAAAGGTTCGGCTGGGATTAAGTGGATATTGCGAGGCCTCCTCCTGTCTCACACTCATGCCCCGAGGGACAAGGTTTATGTCTTAAAAGCTTTTCCCATCAAAAAAGGCACTAAGTTTCTCTTTATATGGGGGAGGGGAGGAATAATTAGGAAGAATAGCTTTTTATGCTCGCTTGGTTGCAACTGGTATATATAATGTAATATATCCCATATTTGCTTCCCTGTGGAAACTAAAGTGCTGGTTAAGGACAATGGGGCATTCTTTAAACAGTATATTAATATTGCCTATAATTTCCTGTATGGAGTAAAACCTGGTGACCAACAATTGAAGGTAAAGTTCCCTGAGTTGTCTTTTCCTTAAAGACTTCTCAGGGTTGCTTGACATGACAGTATCTTTGGCTACGTCTGCAGATGCAGTTGGAAATAAACCTTCCGATCAAAAGGAATAGATTCTCTAACCAACGAAGATACAAATTAATGATAATTCCTACAAAATGAGGAGGTAATTGATTACAAAGATATCAATATTTATTGTAATTTACGCCAACATTGCACATAAAATGATATAATATAATGATAAGTGTATAAAACGTGCTTGATTGTTCATATCAAAACAAAAACATCATCAGGTAATTCTGTGGTATATATTGCCAACCAACCCGCGTTGAAGCAGCGTCTGGTGTAGATTGGAGAATCTTGAATTGAGAATTGGCCAAGAGGAGTCACCGGCTTATCATCTGAGTGGCGTAGCTATCGATTTAGTGCATCATTCTATGGCAGATTGTGCGGCCTGGGGACCTTAGCCTCACCTCCTAGTGGCGTTGATCGGCGGTGATCTCTCGTTGGGGAGCATTGTAGGTTCGGTGCTCTCCAGTGAGAGATGGTGGGTGGAAGTGGCTTTCTTTTGCAAGACAGTAGTCTCCCTGAAGGAAGCCCAAGAGAAAGAGGAAGAATGCAGTGGATGCTCCCCCTCACCGCCGAAGTTTAGTACATGTTTGCGCACTTCCTCCCGGCTCTGTGAATCTTCTGTTAGACTCATCCGGGTCACCAGGGCGGAATGCGAAAGCTGAACACCTGGTGCCTCACTAATGGATGAAGAGGGTTCCGCTTGGTTTTATTTAGTTATATACTCTTTATTGTACACCAAAGAATAACAGACGCACAAGTGATAACAAAACAAATGTACAAAAAGGCGGCCTTATCGCTAATCAGCGATTTCTTCCAGACAACCTTAGGGAGAAGGAAATTGTGCTAAAGTGGGAGGTGCATAATGAAATAAAACATTCTAATATTAAACAGAATACACATATATTGTAATAATTTGTAATATTATAAAATTTAGTGGGTATTGCGAAACCTACCATCGCAGAGTCCCACACTCCTGACTGGTCATCGGTCAGGGTAAATTGCAAGCCTGTCATTGTTATGAATGACGAGGTCTGTGCCCAGTAATGGGACGTTTGTGAGCTGCTACTTACCTATTTTTTAATATAAAATAATGCTTTCATTTTTAAATATTTATACTTTATATTGTTTACAAATTTAATTCCCTAACAATGTCATTAGCAAGTACCCTATTACGTGATGGAATTTGTTATTTGGGACGAGTTCTCATACAAATGCCTTTATATTCAATGTATATTAATCATTAAGGAAAAAACTGTTTACATTGCATTCGTAATGACCGCCGATAAGGGAGGTAGGGTCAAACTTCGTGTTATATTTAATTTATCAACACGTCAGTACAATGCAGTCGTTGATTAGTGCATACGAGATTGCGGGTAATTGTAAAAAAGTTACGTAAAAGTTTTATACGATAATTCTCACGCGAAATGGCGGACGTCTTAGTAAGTTCACTATTTTATGGATTCAACTAAGTGTAGTGTGTTTACTTCGTCATATATATATCGTTTAACAGTTTGCCTTTGTGTTATTACTCAATTATAGTTTATTGTGATTCATAAGTTTGTACAATGTTAAAGATGACACGTCTTGAAAACACAGAGAAGTTTTTATTTGATTTATTTTTATAGATTCTTTAATATACCGAGATGTTTGTTAAAAAATACCCTACGTTTATAGGTTAACAAAAAATACTACATTATCTTAATGTTGGTAGTGACTTTTTTTTAAATTTGTGTATTTATTGTACATACGTACATAGCATCACGCCTCATTCCCATAGGAGTAGGCAGAGACAACATCCTTCCACTTGCCACGATCCTTGCATATCTCCTTCGCTTCTTTCATTCTCATTAAACCTTTCATACAAGTTCGTCGGTTTAGAGTACTCTTGACCTGGCCGTTATTTAAAATGTCCTGGATTTGGTCCAGGAACGTTCGCCTTGGTCTTCCCCTTCCAACTTTCGCATTCACTCTTGACTCATAAATCCTTTTTGTCAGTCTCCTTTCATTCATTCTCTCTACATGCCCAAACCATCTAAGCATACCTTTTTCAATTTTAGTCACTACGTCTTCTTTTATACCACAACGTTCTCTTATCACACTATTTCTCACTCTGTCACTCAGTTTTAATCCACTCATGCTTCTCAACGCTCTCATCTCTACCGCATTTATTTTACTTTTGTGATTCTTCTGCCATACCCAACTTTCACTACCATAAATAAGTGTTGACCAACACTCCAGCATGCACTGCCAGTCTAGCCCTTTGAGACACCATCTGGCTATTCATAAAGGCGTACAGAGCAACATTTACCATATTCCCTGCATTCACTCTCCTTTCAATATCACTTTCACGTGTTCCATCTTTTGTAAATTTAGATCCCAAGTATACAAATTCTTTCACCTCTCCCACTTGTTCCCCATCTATCAAAATATTGCCATTCATCATCGTAGAACTCAAATTTATAAATGTTTGTATTATATAGTGTCTCTGTTAATGGTGTTGTTAAATTTAACTTTGATGTTTATCAGAAATTAACATCATTGTATGATATATCTTTCGTTGTAATGTTGGTACTGTCACAATGAGTCAAATGATAAAAGTTAGTCGATAACTACTAGAATTTATTGTCTAGACGTGGTTTATTTAAACTTGACCAGTGACTGATTTAATTTGATATTGTTTATATTTGATTTTCCCCATTCCTGTAAATATTCTAAATATTGGTTTTATATGTTCTTGTATACATGTAATTTAATGTATTCATTAATTTATTCGTATTTAGTAAATAGTTGTTATTACAAACACATCGGTATTCTTTTATATCACGTATTTATTATGAAAATCTTTCAATATCCAATTCTGTTTTTACTAGCTTTTCCCTGTTACCCTTACCCGCTGTACCCTTACCCGCGAAGTTCTTGATACCGTGGGTATATGAGTCTACCTGTTTTTAATGATGATTGATAAAGTAAAAAAGGTAAGTAGCAGCCCATTAACGTCCCACTGCTGGGCACTGGCCTCTTCACTTATAGGAGAGAGGGTTTTAGAGCATAGACCCACCACGCTGCTCCAGTGCGGATTGGCAGGCATAGTATACAAATGCACTCTCTATATGACGGCACACCGCCAACTATACAATTTCGGGCAAATATTGAGAAAATCTTAATATAAACCTCAATATCGATTTTTGTATTGCCGACCCGGGATTCGAACCCAGGACCTCATGGCTGTAGTTGGACTTGCTAACCACTAGACCAATGAGTCAGTCAGTGGATAAAGTAAATCAGGCGAATAGTTTTGGTGATCTCAAAACTGTTTTTACATGATATTTATAATATATAATATAATATAATAGTTAAGAGATTATTAAAATAGTTTCAGCCGTTGTTGTGTTATATGCTTGCGGACAAAGAATACATGTCAGAAGTGAAACTTCTTTGGCAAACTAATTTTACGTCTTGTTTATTGTTATACAAATCTAAAGCTTTAGATTTCCGAGACTTAATAAGTCAGGGAATAAGGAAGATATATTAGGAATTTAATTGTCATTAAAATATCGAAAGCGTCAAAAATTAATACACGACAGACGAATTGTAAATAGAAATTCCAGGTATTTTTTTGTCAATATTAGAAACGAACTACCTAACTTTCAATCGAAACAGCATAATAAACGCTGCCCATGTTCGTGACGCCAGTCACGCGTTTCATCTCTACAAATTTTACCCTCGTGCGCCTAAAGAAGTTTCACTTCAAAAGGTTTTCTTGCAACTTGGTTTTATAAAACCCCACAATGTAATTTTTTTTTTGTAACACAGTTTCAGTAAATTTCTGTAAGATAACTTTGTCACGTATTTTTTTAGTTTTTCTCTGACTTTGAGTGTGCTATGATAAAGTAACTTGTATTGTAGGTGTTGCTATCGGACCCCGATGCAGAGCTGTCGAGTTGGCCACTAGAGCTGGTGGCTTTGCGTGACAGGATCCACGCCGACAAGTCCAGCCAGGAGAAAGAGGTTAGTCCCCATACCTTAATGTATTATTATTGCTATCAGGTTAATGCTTGACTGTGCTCTCAGTCAAGTCAAAAATTCTTTATTCAGTAGTGTTTTCATTACTTTTGTCAAATATCGTTTTTTTCCTATATATTCATTTAATGTACGATTGACGATGATATTAAAGAGCGACAGGTTTCCTTTACGCCCTGTTATGAGAAGAGCCAACAACAAACTCTGTCTCATCAAAATCAAAAGATTCTTTCGTCATTAGTCTGTCCGTTGTTAATACATCTACCAGCTGTTCGGAAAGTTGAGAAGACACCCGCAAGAAACTCAACGGTTACTCCTTTAAACAGTTTTTGTGCGTTATACAATGTGTATGGCTTTCATGTGCAACTGTATACAAGCTCAAACATCTTTTTTTCTTAAATAAACTTCTATATCATAATATGCCTTTTGTAAAATGATGTTTTTGACATATTTCTTAATAAACTGTGTATGCTAAACCCGACAAATGATTTCTAAACCTTCTTCACTCTAAAATATGGCATTACAAGTTTGTTTTCATTTCTTATATTAAAATTGCGTGATGCACTCCTTTATCTTTATAAATGAATGTTATCACGGATATATAAAATGTTATTCAATATATATAGCGACGGTACTGTGAGAATTGATGTTTCTTTAAATTTTTCTCTTAAGGAAACACGTGATACCAATTGATATATGGCACTTGGAATTTACTGGCTTATACCACTGTCAATGCATCATCACTTTCTCCATTTACTTGGATTATAACCACTATCTTATACTCACATAAAATGTAATTTTTCTCTATTGCTGACAGTTTACTACTGTGACTTGAGATTATTAACAACTCGATGGGAATTTTTCTCATTTAGTTTCATTGCAACTTCCACCAACTGGTTGCAGTACGGTTGAGATTAGTTTCATTGAAATATCCACTTAATAGTTTAAATATGTAACTTGAGATTAACAACTCGATGAGAAACCAATTTAAAAAAAAATGTGTCTGAAATTGATTAGATGAATTAAACTTTTATTAACGAACGTAACGTAAACAAAATATATGTAGGTATTAAAAACTATACAAATAGAGTAAACAAGCGCGATTTATGATGCAATCTATTAAACATGCAATTCTATGGACTATGAATCAGTGGTTCCGTAAATCTCCTAATTTTAAGAGCGATCACGTGTCAGCCATCAATCGAGTCGCGTCTCGATTAATTTGTTAATAGATACACATAGACCAATTGGAGACGGACCAATTTCCTAGAATACATGATTTGACGTAGAATACTGTAAAACAGAGCTGTTTAACTAGATTTCTGGCCACTACTAATAATTAAATACAATAGAATCAAAGGACACCCAAATCTAATGACAAATACGATCGGTCCTTTCTTTCCTTTATGCTATCCTTTTGTTTTTATTGCTGACAGGTTAACGCTTGTCTGTGATCTGATCTGATGGTAAATGATGATAGTCTTATGGTTTTTACACAGAACCGTACCGGTACACAAATCTGTTTGCTTGGCGGTACGTCTTTGCTTGTAGAGTGGTAACTGACCATGGCCGAAGCCTCACACCAGTCCGGACCCAGACAAATTAGAAAATGCAATTTCCTACCCGGGGGATCGAACTTGTGGCCTCTACTAGCAAAGCGAGTACACACACTTCGAGAAGTTTTGTTATCTAGGCTCTATTCCGAGCACATTTTTGAGCTTCGGGCTAGCAGAAAAAGTTTGAATAAGCCTTAAATATCAAAAAATTAGACGTGACCTAAAGGGGGTACAAAAGACGCCAGTTTATTGATATAGAGATCCGAAACATTTAGTTATTGGACGACTGAGCGAGTTACGCGGCCGTACAAAACGGCGAAAAGGGAAACAGTGTCTTACATTTGTCTCGCTCTTTCCTGCGGCGTTCCGCTTTTGTTGGAGCGAGAGAAATAAACATGTCACTAGCGGACTAAGTCAAAACGTGCTGATATCAATTATTTGGGTTTTTTGTTCTAAAATGATTTGCGCTTTCGATAATTATTAATAAGAAAAGAGTTTTTTTACACTGCTTTTTATGATTACAAAAAAAAAATGGGATTACGGTACGATACTATTTTGAAACCATAACATATAAATTACTTCAGGTTGGTGCTTTTGGTTTAAGACAGTATCGACACTTAATTTTAAAAGAGGTCACAGTCAAGTGCTACAAAAAAAAACTGTGATTTAATAATAATATCCAGTCCCAATTAATGTTAGTACACATAAAATACCAAAAAACTATATTAGTACTTACACATGTCTGTAGTAAAACCGAAGCCTCTCTCTTGCTATCTTCACTAACATCTCACTTTCAATTGTCATTGGTACTTTTCGTAACGTTCTAGTCACGCATTCACCAACTTACTCCCCAAATCAAACGTGCGTAAAGAAACTACTTTAAAACATTTGAGTCGCACAAATGTAGATGACACAAATAAATCTATGGCGAATTGTCGTTATAAATATCCGCCACCCTTGCATTCCCTTTGCGTGAGTAGGTAAATCTATATCTAGATGGCGTCTAATGATGATATTGATAGCTTGTTGATTTTATTTTATCACAAGTTACTAATTCTAACTGAATTCAATCGCTGACTATAGCTTGTAATGAAATTTAACCAGGAAAGTTATCTGATTTGTTTAATCTTCTAAATACGAATATAAGAATCCCTCAAAAGACAGCCCTCATTAACTAAAAAAAATTTAAGTTCCTAATCCCAATTATTTGTCCATGTAGGCTCCATTACACCTCTTTGTCCAGCGTTACGCAAAATATAAATATGTTTTAAATTCGTAACATAAAATGTGTAGAATATCCTACATTAGAAAACTTAAATATATTCTACATACATACACAGCATCACGCCTCATTCCCATAGGGGTAGGCAGAGATCAGGTCCTTCCACTTGCCATGATCCATGTATATCTCCTTCGCTTCTTCCATTCTTATTAATCTTTTCATACAAGTTCGGTTTAGATTACTCTTGACCTGACCTGTAGACAGCTAATAAATAGGTAATTCCCCATATTCTTTCAGCATCGAGTGATATGTAGTCGACTCCTAGGGAATAATTAGTTTGGTTATAAAAGCAACACGTAAGAAAGTTGAGAAAATATATTTTCGGACAGTTCGTTTTCAGACCACCCACTGAGATTTCTAGATTTACAGCTGTATGTGCTGTGAACTGTGAGGGAGACATTCATTTTGATGAGAGTCAGCGGACGACGCGTGGTAAATAATGCAGGGGTATAATTAGACTGAGTCCATTGAACCCTTCGTGCACCTAACGATTGCTACGTGTTAATTGGTGCGTGTGCCACATATGCATTGTGGTCCACTATCTATTCCCCGTAGTGTCATCTCGGAACCAGTGGGAATATGGTGAAATCTCTATTTGCAGTGCTTTTAAAATTAATCGAGAATAGTTTATAAAATCTCTTGACAAGCTGAATCCGCGACTTCTTCTGCGTGGAATGTATTTTTGGTAGCATTTTCATTAATTTAGGCAAATTGTTGCACAAATAAGAAAAATACCCGCACTGCCGTTTCAGAGTCGGTATGTTAAAAAAAAGTTCTGACCAAGTTTTACATAACATAAATGATAGTGTGAGCCCCTTCGACAGCTCACACTTGCGAAGATGCTGAGTCAGGATCAATGAAAAATGCCGTCAGACTCTTCACCCAACGTCCCGCCGTCTATTTGTCACCAGACGAGGTTATACTGTACGATCGAACTGTTGTTCAGCAGGAAAGTTTTCGCCGAATTGGACTTCTTATATGTCGTGTTTTCGACTGACACGCGTATACTATCGTGACAAGCAAACGACGCTAGTTGGCTCTTTATTTATACAAAAGTATGTCTTATTATTGGCATTCTATTATTCGCCAATCACAGGATTTACATTAAATGCACAAACAACTTTATTCCAGGAAAAACAAAACAAACAAATATATACATTCTATAATCGACAATGACATTTATTTATACGATTTTACTAACTCTTTATATACATATAGACTCTTAAGTTAATAAACATATACATCTTCTATACGAAAGGAAAAAGTCGCGAACAGATACGGTTAGTAAATGTGAAAATGTTTGAATTTTTTTAATTACACCCTCGCAACCCACTTTGCGAAATTTCGCAAAATCTTAGTTGACCTCTACCCGGAAAAAGGAATATTATATGTACATACATAGCATCACGCCTCATTCCCATAGGGGTAGGCAGATACAACATCCTTCCACTTGCCACGATCCTTCGCTTCTTTCATTCTCATTAAACCTTTAATACAAGTTCGTCGGTTTAGAGTACTCTTGACCTGGCCGTTACTTAAAATGTCCTGGATTTGGTCCAGGAACGTTCGCCTTGGTCTTCCCCTTCCAACTTTCGCATTCACTCTTGACTCATAAATCCTTTTTGTCAGTCTCCTTTCATTCATTCTCTCTACATGCCCAAACCATCTAAGCATACCTTTTTCAATTTTAGTCACTACGTCTTCTTTTATACCACAACGTTCTCTTATCACACTATTTCTCACTCTGTCACTCAGTTTTAATCCA